>SJXQ01007494.1:71236-82995 GCA_006408695.1 Aepyceros melampus
AGACGGCCGTTACTCCACACGCTGAGACACCGCCTGAAGCGCGGCTCCACGCGCCCGGGCCCGGACCCGCGGCCGTCCTGCGCACACCCGAGACGGCAGCCCCTCCCAACCTCTTCCCCCCGGCCCCGAGGACCAGAGCCACTACCCTGACTGTGTCGGGAGACGCGGACGAGCAGAGTCCCGCGGGGTCGGCGCGGGCTCCTCACTCCATTCGCCGCTCGTGGCCCGCAGGGCCCTGTCAGGCAGCCCGCTGCGCCTGCGCGTGCGCACTGCGGTCGCCAGGCCGGAAGCGTGTGCAGGGGCGCGTCCGCGCAAGCACAGCAGTCCCGCCGGGCGGGGTCGGGGGCGGGGCTGCGGGCTGGCCCGGTCCGCGCACGCGCAGACAAGCTCTCCCGGGAGGCCTTTGGGCACCGCGCCCTTGCAGGGCCGCCTGGCGCCTGCAGCTGCGCGGCTGAGCATGTGTCCGCGAGGACGGGGGCAGCAGAGACGCTGCAGGTTTTAACGCTCACCAAGAGACCTGTCGTTTGCACTTCACTGTACGTTTCACAAGCTGCAAGGCCCCGTCTGTTCCGCCTCCTCCGTCTAATGGAGATACAGATATAGCCACCGCTGCGTTAGAGAAGGCGTTTAAAACCCCGCACACGGCCCCCTCCGCGGTGCATCTGCCCGAAGACGCGGTCCTCGTGCAAGCCCTCCCGTCATGAAGCAGCAGCGCTGTGTGCGACTCACGGGTGGGAGCGCGCCCTCCGTGGCGCCGAGTCAGAGCCGACGCCTGCGCGCGGACGGGAGGCGCTTGCAGACCCCGAGCGGTGTTCTGTCTGTCCTCCCCTAGGGCTACCAATCCATGCAGCATCCCTGCCTGCCTTCCACTCATCCTCCTTACCAATTCCGTCATCTTCCCACCTTACCTTCTATTGAATACCTTTAACCCTTTCTGGTATAAGGTGAGGATATAAATTAAAAACAGGTTTGCTACTCTGAAGTGAAAGTGAAGTCGCTCAGTCGTGTCCGACTCTCTGCGACCGTGGACTGTGCCCACCAAGCTCCTCCGTCCATGGGATTCTCCAGGCAAGAATACTGGAGTGGGTTACCATTTGCTACTCTGGGAATACCGTAATTTCCACTTTAAATACGGCCCCCAAGCTTACGGCAAACCATGCTTTCATTTTTTCTTTGATTGCTTGGATGACAAGTCCACTAAACCGCATACGTCAAAACCAGCTATAATTTAGGAAAGCAGTAGGAAAGAAAACATATACATCAAGCTAAAAGAATAAACATGAATCGAGAGACAATAACCGACTTTTATGGCAGTATATCTTTTTATAGAGGTAGTTGTGTTCCACACATAGGACACACTGCCTTAGTTTATTCACCAGAAAGGCTTATTTATGTTAAAGCAAGTTATTTTTGGATTAAAACAGATCTGTAATATTTAAAGCTTTCAAAGTTTCAACTGCTTTCACCGTGAGACAATAGTTATCTGCCATTTAATGTGTATTACTGTTATTTTTATAATTAAAGTGACCACAGTTGTCAGTTCAAATAGTTACAACTCTTTCAGCCGAAACGTTTCGATTGCAATTTAATAGGTTTTGCAAATCATAAAAAAATTTTAAGATACTAAAAGGCAGTTTTATTATCATTAAAACAAAGGGAAAACTGCAGGAACTCCCTGGCAGCCCAGTGGTCAGGATGCAGGGCTTTTCTGCAGAGGCCCTGGCTTCAGTTTCTAGTCAGGGAACTTAGATCCTGCAAGCCATGTGGCCAATAAATAAGCAAATAACTAAAGGGAAACTACTTGTCAAGTAAACTGGACTAGAAAGATACGTTCAAGTCAATCTCAGTTCAGGAATTACTCCTTTTGTGTGGCCCTATGATCCAACCAGTCCATTCTAAAGGAGATCAGTCCTGGGTGTTCATTGGAAGGACTGATGCTAAAGATGAAACTCCAATAGTTTGGCCACCTCATGCAAAGAGTTGACTCATTGGAAAAGACTCTGATGCTGGGAGGGATTGGGAGCAGGAGGAGAAGGGGATGACAGATGAGATGGCTGGATGGCATCACCGTCTCTATGGATGTGAGTCTGAGTGAACTCCGGGAGTTGGTGATGGACAGGGAGGCCTGGCGTGCTGCGATTTATGGGATAGCAAAGAGTTGGACACGACTGAGCAACTGAACTGACTGACTGACTGATGATACACATGACAGACCTGTGACCAATGAAAACCCTAAGAAGCTCAGCCAGAGACTGAGCTTGTGTCTCCACCCTGTACTTGGCCAGTCCCAACAGCTTCGCCAGGTCAATCCTGAGAAAGGACCATCTGGGGCAGTGCAGTTACGAGCAGTTGTGCAAAAACTGCAGCCTGAGAGGCAGGGCTTACTGAGAATTCCTCTCTGAAGACTGACCTGGCAGAGCAATCAAGAGTGAACACTACCAAAACTTAAACCTGCTATCTACTACAGGAATAAAAGTATTAGGCACGTCCCTGTTTAAACTCTCTCTGTGGGACTCCCTGGGCAGTCCAGAGGTCAAGACTGTGCTTCTGAAGCAGGGGTGAGGGGCCAATCCCACATGCTCCACGGCGAGACCACAAAATATAACAAACAAACAAAAACCCCTCTCTTTCCTTCAGGTTTTTTTTCTCCCATTTATCAGCTCTGAGAAGTGTCAATGACTTAATCACAGTTCATTCTCTTGCTAGATGTTAAAAATAATTTACACTGAAAGAGTTCAGCAGGATGTTGACTTCTGTGCTAGAAATGACAGTGCCTGCTGCCACTGGTATTGTACGGTGTTTCCAAGCAAAAGATTTTCTCCTTGCTATCACCAAATACTCCCTTTGTTTCCACTTAAGTTTTAAAAGAACTGCCATTTGAGATTATAGAGAATGCACAAGACCCAATCTGGGATCCTATGTTTAAGAAACATACAAAAATGTTTCATAATCTAATTAATTCACCAAAGTCATCATTCATAAACCACACACTATAAACACACTGTACTTTAAGAGAGCACTAGGATTTTAAAGATGGTATCTAAGAAACACCACCAGGCTTTTACACCGCGGCCTCTAACACCATCTACAGCTCCCTCCAATGCCAGGTGATGTACCGGGGTTAAGGTCCCCCCTTGAGAAAGAACAAATTCCACTTAATTCCTGAACAGCCTAATGTTTCTTTATCCATCCTTGGAGTATAATTAAATCTCAACATAACCCAAGAAATCAACAAACATTCAAAGCAATATCAAGTTCAAAATAAAAACTTTACCTTTCACTGAATATGTCTACAATATTTAGGATTAGGTAAAAAAAGAAAGTCCGCCTAACACACAGCAGATGGTACTTCTCCATTTTCCCTGAAAAGTCAAGAACAATGACCCAACTACACTTACTACAAATATGCCTCCACCCCAGTGATTTAACTAATAACTCTGAAATTCTAAGAGTGTAAGCTGAGATAAAAACACATCTGCTCAATACAACAGAATATAAATGAAATTCTGATTTTCTCTCTGAATCCTGGACATTGTATTAATATTAGGGTTGGGTATTCTCCCAGAAGGTAATGCAATTCCTTATTTTTAACTGTGCAGATATGTCCTTGTGTTTTTTATTTAAAATTATTTTGACTGTGTAACGTCCCCAGTGTCAGTCATCCTCTGCATGGCTGGTCAGTGAAGTAGCACCATTCCCTAAGTTTCATATGGCAGTCTAGCTCAATACCCATGAACAAATCACACATGATCAAAACAAAAATGTAATAAAAATATTTAGTGAAGACATTTTAACTCCCATGAATTAAAAAATACAAATAAAATTTTATCAGTTGGATATTCAGCTTATAACTGGCTCAATACAAGGCCTTGACTTAATTCCTAGAATTGTACTATAGCATCTTTTGAAAAATTAAATGCAACTTTATATCTTTATTAATAATGTTAATAGAGGTAAATATTTAAACAGTATACTCATCCCTGGGTCTCTTAAAAAAACTGAAAAGTCAGTATAAGTTTAAAATTTTAATATTTATAAATTTAAAAAATTTTACACATGCTGAATGGTAGCAGTGCTAACATTTTGTGCCATTAAACCAGAAATGAAGCCAAAAAGCTCACTGCATGGAGCTTTTTCCTTTGTACAGAGAACCAAATCACAATACCAGTATTTGCAATCTGTCACCATCTTACGTGGTAGAAGACACCACACCAGGCAGCCTGGCTTGAGACACTGTGGGCACACCTCCTCAGGTGCAGAGCGCAGACGCACCGCTGAATGTCAAGCTGGGACAGTCAGCCATCAGTACACTCTGACCACTCCGAACAGCTGAGAGCCTAAGAACACAGACTGGAAAGAAAACCCAAGGCCAAAAGCTCTCCAATGCTGGGAACCCTGGGACCAGGTGAAGGGCAGATCACAGAGGGCAAGCGGGACAAAGATGGTTTGGGGTGAGAGCCGCAGGGGCAGATATGCGGACCACATCTCGCCGTTACCGTGCATCCACCTTTATAAAGACTCACGAGCACAGAGCTGGAGGCAAGAAACAGATCACGTCATCCATCCTCTGCAGGACAGAGCGGATGCCCGTCGTTAGGCTTTCATCTTTACCTGAACCAAATACAGTCTTTGGCTAAATGTCATGGATTCCCAGTATAAATGATCAGGAATACGTCACATTTCTTACATCTAAATTAAAATGTTTAAAGTTCAATTTGAACTACAGCACTTCAAAATAATTTCAGCTCAGCAATATACCTAAGTTGGATATTTTGAAATTTTAGAATATCAATTTTTAAAGAATTTTTAGATGCAGTGTTTTCAGAACATAGTTATTACCAAGTCAGAGACTATCCACTTACATTTAAAAATAATTTAAAACATTATTATTATTATATCCTCAAATCACCTATGCTGTTTTACAGAGAAATTTACAGCAAATTATAATATTAAGAACTCAATTAAGAACTCAAGATCCAATTGGTTCCTTATTCTCTGGTTATGAAAAACCCCTAAGAAGTACTGAGGTTTTTTCTTCTGAACAGTTAATATTTTATTCAGGAACTTATAACAAGAATCATTGTCAGAGACAGCTAATTACTAAGATCTAGGACAACACCTCTAACAGCAGAGGTGACAAACAGAAACATGTAAAATTATGAAAATAACATTTTAAGGGTGCAACAGACCCTGCAGATTAAGATACTCAAACTTGAAATCCTTGAAATTGACAACTCATTTCCTTCAGTACTTGAGGGATTTACACAAGTATTAACAGACACGGAAAATATGGTCATATCAGAAAGACAAAGACTTGACATTTTTGGTAGAAGAGAAAATCCAGCCAAAGACAGTAAGGGAAGTTAAGTCATGCTGACTGGGGGAAAGATGTTTGGTTTTGAAATGCAAGTTGTGAAGAAAAAAAAAGTAGTAACCACCTCCTCTGAACAGAGTAATGTAATATAGTTAGAAACACTGTGTTCAAGGAAATAAGACTAAATTGTTAAAACTAGTTTGAAAAAAACTGCGATGTTAGGAAATATGCCATGATCTCCCAGCCCATGAAGATCCACATTATTGTGCTGAAAAGACACTGCCAGGTGTGCCCCAGGCAGCCAGCCACCCAGGACTGCACACAGGACCTGCACGCTGACCAGTCCTTCCCACAGAGCTGCTAAATGCTTGTCAGAGGTTGTTACAGGAATACACACTGCAAAGACACACAGAGTCCACCGCTACTGCGCTTCCAGAGACAGAAGGGCCGAGGAAAATAAAAACGAGAGAGAGCTGACAGCGGAGGTGAAAGGAAGCTGTCCGTGAACCAGAGAAATTATAAACACACTCATGTAGGAACTCAAATACGCAGCGGTGTCCCTTGAATGTATAAAAAAGGGGCACAGATAATGTTTTTGCTTTTAAAACTCCTTTGACAAGTCAGTTTTAATAGTAAAAATCAATTTACTAGAATTAAGCCAGCGTTCTTGACACCCACTCGGCCAAGACCATTATAACAGAACTCTCCAAAACTGGGAAGCCAACAAACAGAGCAATGTAAAACACAGCACCCAAACTGAACAGGTATCCAACCAGGAAAACAAACACGCAAATGCCTGGAGAGAGCCTAGCTCCAACACCCAGACACGGTGGCGGCCTGTCCTTCCAGTTTGCCACTAACCCACAGTCTTATGATACTTTCGGTACCATTTGGTCCCAGCTGAAGAAACTCTCATTTCAGCTGAATGGCTCCTAATGAAAACACAGTATCATGACAGAATATGGGCAAATTTAGCAGACATCTCTGTCCAGATGCCCTGTTGTTTACCAAGGCAGTCCTTTCTACTTTTCTTTTTAATAACAACTTGAGTACAGTCTTATCACAGTCAGAGGATGGGCCCGGTCGGCTGCATCTTGGCGCCCTTAGGCAGAGGGACAGGGATGTATTTAGATCACAACTTCTGGGTCCAAGGGCACTGGGACACTGAAAACACCAGAATACCACAAACAAAACCAGAGTGACTCCTGCTGCCTCTGACTTCAAGTTCTCTAAGGGAAGGAAAGAGAGCCCTAAAAGTAAACGCACTGTCCCAAGTGTCTCAGGAAGGCGGTCACACACGTGCTTCTGGAAGAGGACACCAGCGTCCCCAGACATCTTCTGAGACGTTTCTGCTCTACCTCAGTTGTTAATCAGCCATGATCGAATAAGAGAACATTCCACAAAAAGCTGAGGCTTTGCTCTGTGCCTGGCACTGCCGGCACAGGCTGGGGGCCTGTAACTGACCGGAGCGCAGGGCCCTGCACCACGCGCGTCCTCTGTGACCATGCTGTGGGCCCTGACCCACAGAGGCCAGGGTCACATGCCTGCTGGTCGTAAGTTCGCTTTCCTTTCTGTGATCTGAGCTGGCACACAGAGCTCAGGAGAGTATGAAAGCAGTACACAAATCCTGATTAGAAAAATCAAAGGAGATCTAAGGTGAACTTTTTAATCTCTTAAATTCACGTGGCTCCTGTGAAATGACGGTAATTACTGCTCTGACATCCCCATGTTTTAAGTGTGTGTATGAACCAGCAATTCACATCCTTAAAAAGAGTTATTGCTTAAGCAAGCCATTCAGAGCAGAGCATCAGCCCCAGGCCACGAGGGTGGACAGAAACAGAACGGACTCAGAAAGTTAGACTAGGTATGAATGAGCCTTTCATTTCACCCACAAAACCACAAAAACACAATCAAACGGGCCCTGGGTTCATAGCAGCCAACACCCTAAACCAACTCTGAAGCGTCAAGACTTGATTTCTTACTAAAACAATCTGCTTCTTTTTCTAATTTCTTCTCAAAATTAAGGCAATGAAATGGCTACAGTTCCTAAAGTTATTTTTATGGAACAAAAATAGACACACATTTTCCTCCTCTGGTTCAGGCATCAGAGCAGGTTCACAGGACCTGCAGTGGTCAGGCTGCCGTGACCCAGCAGACAGGGGGCAATGAGAGGCCACAGACACCCACCCTGGTGCCCTTCTCTGGTTGGAGCACCTGCCCCTCCCAGGGAAGGACGGGACTGGGCTGGGGGGGCACATTGCTAGAAGCGTTCAGTGTCTCCCGCACTGACGGAAAGCTGTGGGGTGGCAGAGGAGAGGAGCTTGTTAAAATGAAGAATCCAGGGTCCAACAAACAAACTGAGGGTCCACGGTTGGGCCCCGGGGTCTACCCTTTCAACCAGCTCCTCGGTGATATGCCGTCAACGGCCAGGGGCCGAGCAGACATCTAGCTGTCTATAATGACAAGACTGGATGCTGGCGGCCACCTGATGCTCTGTCAAAGAAGGAAAAGGCACTGGGGATGTACTTCCTGGTGCCCACGTGTGTTTGCACACATACTGAGTTTCATTTGACAAAGTACAAGCCCTACGCCACACGGCGGCTGACGCCTACAGCAGAAGCCGATTCGAGCCGACTCTCCCCGCATCACACCCCGAGCTGGCAGGCTCTCCAGAGTCCGAGCGGCCGTGGGATTGATGAACAGGACAAGACTCTAGTCAACTCTCAGCAATTCAGTGCACTTCGCAGGAAGGGTCTGGTACAGCATAAAGCTCTGTTGTTTATTTTACACAAAGGAGACCACCAACATTTGCCATAAACTCTTCTAAACTCTTCAGGAAGGCCATCTTCTGCTTCCGGTCCACGCAGGGGGCGTGCTGCTTGCGGTCAGCTTGTTGAAGGCATCAGCTAGCCTCTGGTAAATGACTGGGTCTTGCTGACTCGACAGCAGTGTTTCCACCAGTTCTGAGTACTCGGCCTGTTGAAGAGAGAAGGGCGCAGAGCACCCCTAAGGTAAGTACAGAAGAGCATGACCATCCTCAGACGCCACACACACCACCACTCAGTGGGCTGCAGGGCCCAAGAGGCAGGCCAGCAGCTCTTCTGATCCCTGACCCTTCCTGCTGAGCTTTTCCGCTGGTAACTCGCTGCTGTGTAACAAGCCTGTGAGGCGGACAACGCTGACACCCCTGCTTTACAAACAAAAGCTCTCCACAAAGGCAAGGACATACCCGAGACCAGAGGCCTTTGAGCAAGAAAGAGCCCAAAAACCCGCGTCCAGAGCCCAAAGGATCACCTACCTTGTGCCACTATCTCTCCCTGCTGTTTCAAAGCACTTTTTTTTGCATTTTACGATACTCTTGGTGAGTAGATTTATGGTAGACTCCTGGGTCCTAAATCTTCAAGCTGACTCCCAGATTTCCTGGAGGTTGATGCAGAAATGCTACCCGCAGAGCAACAACACAGCGCATGCACTAAGTGCAGACAGGAGCTGGGCGAGGGGTGGGGAGGGGCATGGCCCAGCCTCCCTTGCAGCAGAAGGGAGGTGTACTCCGTGCTCAGTGGCATGGGCCGGTAGTGGGAGTGGCTTCCCTGCCTGTGACACCCTCCACAATAAAGCCTGGCACGGCCAACAGGGTGTGGGTTAAGGGAACTCAGGCAGGGCAGCTTTCTAAAATAAGCACCATGAAAAAAGCAGCTGTTACTCCTTCTCCTGAGTTTCTCAGGGCATTGTGAACCCAAGTGGGGAGGCCAGATGCTAAACCCATCTGGACAAGAGGGGTGAGGCACACACCCCACCCCACCCTCCAGCATGGAGCTGGCCTAACTGCCCAAGGAGGTGGGCCTGTGCACAGGGATTGAGTATACACACACACATACAAGTACTGAGTGCATACCCACAAAGACACAAGCGCACACACGCACATCACTTCCCCAGTCACAGGAATGGCAGTGGCTCTAGGGCCAGACCAGCCAAGCCTGAGGCCCTGCCCTCTTTTCTACAACGTGTGCCTGTGTTTTCTAAAAGGCCACCAAGATGGAATGGCTTATGTCCAGGGGTGGAGGGAAGAAGGCAGAGGGAAGGAAGCAGGTAATGGAGGAGCACCCCTCCCCCAAGCTGGGCACCACGCGTGGCAGAGGTGAGAAGAATCCTTGAGCCCCCTGGAGCCAGGTGCTGCAGGAAGGTGGTCTTTAAGTAGCATGTGAGGCTCTTCAAAACCTACTCTAGATCCCAGGCCCAGCAAATGCACAGCCTCTGCACCTCCCCT
Organism: Aepyceros melampus; assembly: GCA_006408695.1. Taxonomy (NCBI): domain Eukaryota; kingdom Metazoa; phylum Chordata; class Mammalia; order Artiodactyla; family Bovidae; genus Aepyceros; species Aepyceros melampus. The sequence goes on from SJXQ01007494.1 coordinate 80,818, forward strand.
GCACCCACAGGCAACCCCTCCACTGGGAAGGGGGACAGGGGGCTGTGGAAGATGGGCAAGCCAGCCCAACCCATGCATTCCCCACCATGCCTGCCCCATCAGGGGGCACTGCACATGCCCTCCAGGCTCCAACCGCCCACAGCTGTCCACCCTGTCCTAGGAGACAACACACTGCGGCTTTCCAGGCTTCCTGAGGGCAGATTCCTCGGGGTCCCCAGGCTCCTGTATCTCGTTTCCTTGCAAAACTGTGAGTTCCTCAAGGACAGAGACCATGTCTTCTAGCACAGGTGTTCAGGACAAGTTTGAGGGTAGCCATCAAGCAAAGGATGGTAATGACAGTGGAGAAGCGAAAGCAACTACTTATGAATAGCTTGTCAGATAAACAGAGAACGCCCGAGCTACTGAGAACAAAGCTTCGAGGAAGGAGCAGACACACGGAGGCCCAGTCCCTGAGGAACAAGCGGCCTGTCTGTCCAACATCCCCATGCCAGCCACATGAGCCAGGAGAGGCCCAGGGACACGCCAGTACCTGATGCAGGCACACCAGCGTGTAGAAGGCCTCACCGGCCGCGGTGGTCATCTCCGTGCTGTGCTTCTGCAAAACCAGCATATCAAACACCAGCTGAAAGACACGAGAACCCTCTCAATAAAGACATGGACGACCGTATCACCCTTCAGTCCCTCCCCATTCCAAGAGGGAAAAAGAAGGCAGTATTCTTGTTTATATCTAAAAGTAAAGAAATGGTTTTCTAAAAACCCAAGGACAAATGTGAAGATGTTATTGCTTGCTATGGTAAATGAAGTTATCTGATTATCGAATTCCTGGTACAGTCACCACATGGAATTTCAAGAACGCAAAGCGACAGAGGAGTGGTATCTGAGGATGCTACAAAGCTGAGCTCCAGAAACCACAGTGGAACGAAAGACAGCCTTGTCAGGGAGAAAGCTGTCGGCACCGCCTGGCGGGAACACCCAGCACCTCACCTTGAGGAAGTGCCGCGTGGCCAGGAAGAGGGGTGCATCCGTCTCCTGGGCTTTTGCACACTGCTCAGCTAACGGAGTCAAGGCTTCCAGGCACAGCTGGCAAACCTCCGAACTCATTCTGATCACCACAGTCAAAGAACGAGCACAGAGAGCTGTGACTCAGAACACAACACTTAGAGCTGTCAGCCAGTGGACGGCTATTCTAGAAGTGAGCGCACTGAAGTGAGTATGTGGGAGTCTGCTGAGTGAGATGAGAGACGAGGATCCCCAGCCTGCCCGCACAGGTCTGGGGCCCACGACTGGGGGTCTCCATGTGCTCTGACTATGATACACACAACTGAGTAGGACTAAGATCAGAGGCCAGCAACAGGGCCCAACTCCACTGGCTGGGCTCTGTCAGACAGGACTCTGGGACCAGGGACCAGAGACCCTGGGATCTGTAAAAGGAGGCCAAGGTGAGGCAAATTCACAAAGAAACACAGCATCACTGTACCTGAGAGACACTGCTTTTCAAGAAATAAGACTGAACAACAAAAGGGAAAAAAAACTCCTGAAAATGCTTCTTCAAGCACCCTCTTTCCCCAGTGCCAAGGGCTCATGACACGCATTTAAAGGATATGATGTCATTCCTAGTTCCAGCGAGTACATCAGACTTTTAAAAAGATCTTCAGGAAGCTCGGTATTTTCTCAGGAAAAATCTCACAGATAAATGTGATTAATTTGTAGTATTGATTACACAGAGTTGGAAACTGAAAAAGAAATATTAAATATTCAGATGTTCAATGATAGCTGTTTTCATTAGTGGAATAAAGCATTAAGTATCAAGCTTCTAACCGTTTGTTTAAAACACATACAGGATACAGAAAACACAAAGACGCAAATAAGATGTAAAAAACAGTTGCAATAAAGCAAATATATTAGGAACTAATAGATCTTGTGCTGGGAACTAACAACCCTTACCCCCACCCTCAACTGCACACACACGGAGGGTCTCTCTTTGTCCCCATTCTGTGTACACACACTCCTTAGGGTCTCCCCCCACTTCTGTGCAGCACACGATCCTCAGGGTCTGCCTCCCCATTCTGAGTACACACATTCCTCAAGTCTCTCCCCCATTCTGTGTATGCACACGCTCCTCAGGGTCTCTCCCCCCATTCTGTGTACACACACGCTCCTCAGGGTCTGCCCCTACGA
>SJXQ01007494.1:83560-166019 GCA_006408695.1 Aepyceros melampus
CAGCCCTCCTACTCCTGGAGAGTTCTGGGGTGGGCGGGGCAGAAGGGGTATGAGGCCTCGTCACCAGCACACCCTCGACATACACTGATGAGAGGAGACAAGGCCCAGTGCAGTCAGACACAGGGAGCATGACCAGCTGAGTTAGCCCTGCTCTCTCCACCTGCTTGTCCAGGAGCGGCTAGGATGTACCCTGTTGCCCAGCCTCTCAGCTTGGGCATGTGCTGGGAAAAGTACCAGAGGACACACCTACACATACAACTACACACACACAACCTACTGTATCTGCTGAACACAAGTGACCAGCGAACACTGGCACTCGGTCTCTAAAAGACCCAGTCTTTCCCTGGCACCGAGGGACCAATGGGCATAGGTCTGGGGCAGGCAGAGGTGTGAAGCACATAGCACAGCAACACACAGGCTCTGTTTTCAGGCACACTTCACAGGTACCAGCCCCTTAATTAAATCAGACATGCACTTGTGTCCCAAGTATCCTGAAACTTCATGTTCAAGCATGCAGGGTTTCAACGTTCACATTCCTCTCTTCACGAACCTTCAAGAGGTCCTGTGACATCAAGGGCAGGATTAGGTTCACTCCATATAACACAACGTCGGCTGCTGACACAGATCTGCTTGCTGCCGGCCCGGGCTCCTGGCCTCTGAACACTTCATCTGCAATGTGACAACAATGCGGTCTTACAGCTGCAACATCAACAGATGGATATGCTCTCCCACCTGACAGGGAAAGTGGAGTAACGCCCCAGGACAAAACAAATCCACAGGAGGATGACACAGACACCCGGGTCCTCCTTCCCTGCTTCACTCTAAGGGTCTGAGCACTGGGTGCAGGTACTCTGTGTTGACATTATCATTCTACAGCGATGAAAGTAAAAGTAATGCGTCATCAACGTTTTTTGGAAAGTAAAGCAGACTCCACGGATACAATGGTCATATTGTGGAGTAAATTATTTCCATAGCAGTAGTCATTTTTCTCCTAGGTACATGGGATTTTTCTAAGCTGAAAAGAATGGAGAAAAATAATAGTACATAAAATAGAGGTGTTTTTGTTTGTTTGTTTTTTAAGTTGCTAATATGACAAAGAATTACTATTAATCCAAAAATGAGGCATAAATTACTAAGACTCTTAAGACCTAAATGGATAAAGGACCAAAATCCATAATAAACATCTAAGAAACTGTGAGTATTTCAAATGTTCAATATTAGGAAAACAGATGGGTTAACATGCAGCCATGAGAAAGCCATGAGATGTGTTAATGACAAGGGAAAAGCGAACAATGAAAAAGGCAGAATATAAAATTATATTTGGACAATGACCACAAGAAAAAATTGTACAAAATAACCCAAAGAGAAATTAACAAAAAGCAATTCAAACAGCTGACTCTGGATTAAGCCAAAGTATGGGTGATTTTTCGGTCTATATACTTCACATCTTTTCTACTATGAACATATTACCCTCACAACAAGGAGGAAAAAAAAAATGGGGTTAAAAAAAAAAACCTACCTCTACTTAAAAACCATGTTTTCAGTGTAATTCTGTCCTCCTCTCCAGAGGCTCAGTTCTAGCTGGGAGGACCCTACTGTCCACAGCCAGGCACTGCTGAACCTCGGTCCCACTGGCAGGAAGCCTGGGCTGCTCGTGGGGCTCCCTGCACCCCACACCTGCTCACAGGACAGGCTCTGGGCTTGGACTGTGGCACTTGGCTCTGCAGCCGCTGGCTCCCCCAGGAACGTCACTCAGAGGCTCACTTTAATGTGTTTTGATATCTCACCCAGTGTTATTAATTTTATTTCATAATATTAAAATATTCTCTATCTTATCTCACCTATTATCTTTATTTTTAAAATAATCACTTAAAAACATTCTTTTCAATTTTATCATCTGTTTTATCAGCTAATGCTGCTGCTTTATCATTTTGTACTTTAACTGTTTTCATTTTTTTTCCTTCTAGATTTCAACTCTACCCACCTTTATTCTTTTTACCCTTATTTTGTACTTTCAATCTTGAGCATTTTGGCCTCAATTTCTTTCTGACATGTTATTATGATTTTAATCCTTTTGCTTTTTTATTCTGAAAACCTGCCCGTCCACAGTGACCCATAACCTCTTTTCCACGGCTCACTCCTGGGGGAGCCTGGGGTCTTCTGTCCCCTCCAAATGCTGTTGCCCCTCCCAACCTCAGTTCTTAACTCCAGTCGGGGCTCAGGGCTCACGTACTATGGTCCACACTCCCCTCAGAAGTCTACACACCAATAGGCACAGTGCTCGAACCTCAGCAAGTCGTGTCACACACACCCTTCGAGGGAAAGGTCACAGCAGCTTGAGGCTTTACAGGGTCACCTGATTTAGGAAAGGTGACGCAGTGCCAGCCTGAAGGAATTAGGGACCCCAGGACCAACACCCGCGTAAGCAGCCAGGCCTGGAGACAGTGGACAGGGAAGGCCCGTCATCTCAGGGCCCTGACACAGGGCAGAGACTGCCAGAAACCACTGGCGAGTGGACAGAAAAGTGACTGGTGCAAAGAACAGTGTCCAGTGTCAGGTGTGCTGAGCCCAGCGGGTGGGAGGTTTCTGAGAAGAGGAGACAGCAGTACCCATGAGGTCGAATCACCCAGATGCACTGGCTTGTGACAGTGGAGGTGACGAGACCGTTAAGTGATGAGCATGGGTATCAGAAGTACCTTGCAGCTCATCGTTAACCCACCTGACTGGACAGGCACTGACTGTCACACCTTCTCTACAGTGAGGGAGGCCCAGCACAGCTAACAGACTTCCCCCAGGTCCTGCTGGTGGGGAGGCCCCAGCGCAGGGCTTCACAGAAGGGTGTGCCAGTGCCCGACTTCAGTGGCTCCCAAGCCGCACTGACCACGGGCTCAGATTCCCTAGGTGTACCTCAGAGGACACAGAGGAGCGAGTCAATAAAACTAACTCTGAAGACAATGGAGTCCATGCGGGGATGCGAGCACCAGCCCTGCTACCTGCTGGCTGTGTGCCTTTGGGCAAGTGGCACAGCCTCTCTGTGCCATTTCCTCCTCTCTCACGTGAGTGAACGTGGTACCAGCCTCAGGCTGCTGGATAGGAGCATGCCTGGCACTGACTGGGACCTTGTGAAGGGCAGACACTAGCACTGACGTCCCTGGAAGAGGAGAGCCTGGCACACAGGGCGCTGGACCTCCCACCCTGCCCCCACAGCCAGAGAGACCAACTCTGCCTACCGTGTGAACGGAGCTTCCCGGGGAGGCCACACCAAAGCCTCGCACACGTTACCTGTGTCACTGAAATCTATGAACTCTTTGGATAAAAGGTTGGTCAGAAGCTCCATGATGAGGAGAAGGTCCTGGTACTGCTCCTCCTCGGCCGTGACATCGATTCTCTGCCGCCCCAAGTTATTCTTCGAATACACTTGCAGCAGAGTGAGGCAGGCTTCATACAAGTTCATGGCTTTGGACTGGAAAAAAGCAGGCAAAAGTTATGCTACTGGGGAGAACCTGGCTGGGAAACAAACATAAACATCAAAGAATATTTAAATTTGGATATAATAAATTTACTCTATAAATTCTGATAGTTGCTCTAACATTTGTTTTAAACTATATTAAAGCATTAATAAAAATGGAAAAGCATAAGATTATAGTTGCATTTAAAGTATTAGTAGTATTCTAACATAAAATTTGACACTTTGTGTGCATTTGATAATACATATGAGAAAGCATGATTTTGGCAAAATAACTGCTTTACTACTTCAACTTCTTGTATGACAAGTTTTATTTTAAGATTGAAAATGGTTTAACTTGCAGAAGCACAAAGCACAGAGTACCAAAGATTAGAATAAACAGCCCTGGACTAACCACTGAACAACGTACCTGTGATGACACTTAACACCATTTACAAAATGAAACCTCACTTTTGAGCAGTTTCCTTTGATCTAATGGAGAAGGAAATAGCAACCCACTCCAGTATTCTTGCTTGGGGAATCCCATGGACAGTGGAGCCTGGCAGGCTACAGCCCGTGGGGTCGCAAAGAGTTAGACACGACTGAGCGACTAAATCACCACTTTGATCTAACGGCAACAACAAACACAAATTGGGAACACCTTTGCTGACTGAATATAAAAGAACTTAGTCTGTTCTAAACATTCATTTGATTATAAAACAAAGACACAAATCGCCACCTCAGATTCTAAGTCCTAGGGTTCCACCACAGAGAACTTGGTTACAATTTTTTACCATAATCCAACAGTTTTATCAAATAGTCTTCATTTGAATAAGGAGTAAAATACTAGTCAAAAGAAATGACTAATCACTAACGTTTTTAGGGCAAGAATTTATATTCATTCAACGAGCCATCCTCTGAACTCTGAATTCTTTGAAAATAGTTTTTTTGAACAATGCTTTGGGGATACAAGAATATTATTTCAAATAACATTCACTCAGTGTGAAGTATGTGTTACCTTGTTACACAGCTCTCAGGAGCTCTGATCTAGAAGGGACCAAAGACTCACCTCTCCAAGATAGCATATCTGCTTATGCGCAACTTCAACAAAAACTTCTATAATGAGGTTGACTGTCTCTGGTGTGTTTTTGTAAACTTCCATCAACCCAATGCAATTGGTAAGGAAGTCCATAAGAAAGTTAAAAAGGATGGCCACGTTGTCCACCTGGGTGGCCTCAGCAATGCCGCACAGGGCCTCCAGCGTGGCCGTGATCTCCTGCTTCACCTCCTCCTGCTGGCATGTCTGTGGGAAGTTCTCCTGGTTTATCACTCTCAAGAACCGCTGCTGAAGTGGCTGAAGAACCTAGAAAATAAAGCATGGGTTTTCTAAATGTATGACTCACAAGTTTTTTCAATTTGGACAAATATTCACTTTCCACAACATTTCTAGTTGTTGGAGGCAAAAAAGCGCAGAAAACAAAGGTGATCCTAACTTCTGGCAAACAAATCCCCCAGCAGCACATGGAAAGGTGCTCACATGATAAGGCAACAGGAAAACCAAGTCAAAACTCTGTGAAATACTTCACACCTGTCAGAGTGGCCATCCTCAAAAAGACAAGAAACAAGTGCTGGTGAGGATGTGGAGGAAAGGGAACCTCCATGCACGTCAGTGGGAACTCGAGTTGGTGCAGCCACTATGGAAACAGTATGGCAGTTCCTCAAAAAATTAAAATCAGAATTATCACATGATCCAATCATTCCACCTTGGGTATTTATCTGAAAAAAGAAACACTAATTCAAAAAGATACATCCATCCAATGTTCACAGCAGCACCATTTACAACAGCCAAGATGAGGCAGCAACCATCTTTGGCAGCAACCGTCTGTCCACTGACAGACAAATGGGTAAAGAAGGTGACGTACATGCACACAGTGGAATATTACCTGGCCATAAGAACAAGGAAATCATGCCATTCATTCATGGAAGGAGGAAGAGAGTCAAAGGCACAAACTTCCCATTACAGGATGAGGAAGCACTGGGGGTATAACATACACGACGCGCCTACAGTTAACCGCTGCTGTAGGAGATGTGGGAAGGTTAAGAGAGGCAATCTCAGGAGTTGTCATCACAAGAAAATAAATGTTCTTTAATTGCTTCTTTTTCAGGACCCATGAGATGATGGATGCTAACTAAACTCACTGCAGCAATGCACTTCACAACATATGTAAGTTAAACCACTATGCCACAAACCTTAAAGTTATACAGTGATCTATGTCAATCATCCCAGTAAACCTGAAATAAAGAAGTTACTGTTTATGAAAAAGCATGTAAGTGCATGAGATCATCTTACTTCCTTCAGTAATTTGAGAAGAAAAAGAAAAAAAAAAAACATGACTTCCTCAATGCCATTCACAGAATTCTGTTACTATTCTCATTTCTCTTCCATTAGGGGAAAAAAAAAAGATCCTTTATAAAGGTCCAGAGTGTAGCTATTTTAGACTTCATAGGACACACTATTTCTGGCCCAACTACTCAATTATGATCTCACTGTAACGTAGAAGTAGCCAAGGAAAAGATGTAACTGATTTAAGCATGACAGTATTTCAATAAAACTTTATTTATAAAATCAGAGAGCAGCCAGATTTGGCCTGTGGGCTGCAGTTGTCGCCATTAGAAATCAGGGTTAGGGTTAGGATTAGCAACTTTGTCCTATGGGTGAAGACCAATAAGCTCTGAGTCTGTCTCTTTCCTTCCCAACTCCTCTTGGCACAGACCATAACTCCAGATACTGAGGCCCACCATGGATACAAGTAAATATGAGTAACTATGAAGATGTCTTATACTATTTAAAGCTGCACATATGATAATAAATTTAAACAGGACTGGGCTGGTTTTCAATCTAGTTCTAAAGTCAGACCATTGCCTATTTCTGTTCTTATGCCCTTTCTCAAGCACTGAGAGCATCCAATCACAGAGATGACAGACTGCTAATTCTGTGCCAGCTGAAAGCTTCTTATATAAGACACTGTGTCCAGGGTGGCTGCTATGGGTTGAACTGTATTCGTGCTGTGCTCAGTCATGTGTCCAACTCTTCGCATCCTCATAAACTGTAGCCCACCAGGTTCCTCTGTTCATGGAATGTCCCAGGCAAGAATACCGGGGTGGGTTGCCATTTCCTCCTCCAGGGGATTGTTCCAACCCAGGGATCAAACATAGGTCTCCTACATCAGCAGCTGGATTCTTTACCACTGCACCACCTGGGAAGCCCATGGGTTGAATTACATCCCCCCAAATGGAAATGTGGATGTTTGAACCCCTAGCACCTCAGAACACGACCTTGTTTGGAAACAGGGCTATTTCATAACCCCTACAAGTGACATGGCTTCCCTGGGGACACTGAGACACCAGGGCTTCCCTGGTAGCACAGCTGGATGTCCAACTCTTCGCATCCTCATAAACTGTAGCCCACCAGGTTCCTCTGTTCATGGAATGTCCCAGGCAAGAATACCGGGGTGGGTTGCCATTTCCTCCTCCAGGGGATTGTTCCAACCCAGGGATCAAACATAGGTCTCCTACATCAGCAGCTGGATTCTTTACCACTGCACCACCTGGGAAGCCCATGGGTTGAATTACATCCCCCCAAATGGAAATGTGGATGTTTGAACCCCTAGCACCTCAGAACACGACCTTGTTTGGAAACAGGGCTATTTCATAACCCCTACAAGTGACATGGCTTCCCTGGGGACACTGAGACACCAGGGCTTCCCTGGTAGCACAGCTGGTAAAGAATCCACCTGCAATGCGGGAGACCTGTGTTTGATCCCTGGATTGGGAAGATCCCCTGGAGAAGGGAATGGCTACCCACTCCAGTATTCTGGCCTGGAGAATTCCAAGGGGTTGCAAAGAGTCAAACACAGCTGAGCGACTTTCACTTTCACTTATGGGCGACACAGAGATGCCATGCAGATAAGGGAGGGGGTTGGGGGTGGCGTTACCTCTGTCCAGTACTGCTGCTTGGTTTCGGTGTCCATGTGTGCAAACCCTCCCAAGACAAGCGCCTTCATCAGCGTCCTCTGCACAGGGCTGGACAAGAAATTCAGAGGTGGGCTTCGGCTTGCAAACTGCTTGGCTAAGTTCCACCAGTTTTCACACTGAATGACTAAGTTTGCCCTGCAGGGAGAAACGACAGGCATAAGATGCATTACTTACTTACCCTGCATGGACACTCAGTAACAAAAGTGGAAAACAACTGGATTTAACTATTTTTTAAAGTCCAGCATGATAAACTTGGTACAGACTTGGAAGTCTCGTATTCAAACCCAATTAGCCATTTGTCAAGGTAAAATTTATTTAATCTCCCTTAATTATCAGTTTCTCATCTGTAAAGCAAAGATAACGGGAATAACAGCTCTGACCCTCAGGACTGAGACTAATAAGATGTGCAGATGCCACACGTGCAATGTCAGGAGCAGCACCTGGTAAACCGTGAGAACGCAACAAACAGCAGCCAACGACAGGAGTAATCACAGCCATGGACCCACGGAGTAAGAAAACTGAAAACATTCGCAGAATTTGTTGTAGAACACACTAAAAATTTTATTCTGTGAAATTAAAATAATTGTTAAATCACCAGTTTTTCTCATCTTTAAAATGGGGTAATACTAATGGGATACCTGAAAATTCAAATTAGACCACTCTACTCCTAATGTGGGAGAGATCTCTCTGCATTTGTTCCAACGGTTTGATACATTTTCTAAAGCAGTGGTGCCCAACCATTTGGTACCAGGGACCAGTTTCGTGGAAGACCATTTTCCCACGGATAGGGGCGAGGTGTAGGGGTGGTTTGGGGATGATTCAAGCGCATCTCACTTGTGCTCCTGCCCCTTCACTTGACAGGAGGCAGAGCTCAGGCAGCGGTGCCAACGATGGGGAGCGGCTGTAAATACAGATGAAGCCCGCTCGGCTCCTGCTGGGCGGTCAAGTTCCCAACAGGACATGGACAGTACCTGTCCATTTTAAACACTGCTCCAAAACTTCAGGGTCTCCCACAACCTCGGGACCAGGCGACTGTCCGTCAGTGGGAAAGCCTCTCCTGACCTGACAGGTGGAGCTCAGGCGGCAGTGCCTGAGGTCAGCGTCTGCTCACCTCTCCCTTCTCTCCACCAGCGTGACAAGCAGCTGAACGGTGTCGTCCGCGAGGCCCTGCTCGCTGCTGCACACCGAGAGGTTGCTCAGGACCTTCTGTAAGAGGTAGCCAACGATCCACTGAGAGCCCTCTGTGTCTGCTCCAAATGCTGTGCTGAACGGCACGCTTATCTTCAGAGAGAACACAAATATTTTAAGGTCAGAAAGATCTGCTAAAAAGAAAGGAAGAAAAACCCACAGAGAAATTAAACTAAATTAGCACTAAACCTGAAGTACCTCACACCAATTTTCTATAGGTATTCATTTCCTGAAGTCCAGAAAGGACACCCTTAACCCACAGATATTCCCCACTGTGGCTTTACTGTTAGCTTTAACTATTCTTGTACCAGGAACATAGGCACGTACTTACATTAAATGCAGAGAACGTAAATTAATCCATTCCTAAATAGTATTCTGAACCCCACAGAGCTTAAAGTATGCAGAATCACACGATGCACTCCAGGAAAAGTTAAGTAAAATGAAACAGCACGCTGTCCACACAGTGTGGAAGATGCTTGGCTGTTACTCACATGCTGATAAGAAAATCACCAAGAAAATTGTTTTCATTTCTCTAACTCCCATCCTCATAAATGCAAACCCAGTCAAGCAGAGCCACATTCTGACCTGATCGTACAGCTTCTCATCCACCAGGAGGTAAGTCTTTGCCCAGCGCTTTAGAAACCAGACAATGTCTTTGCCCATCTGAGGGCTTAGCAGGTGTGTGAGGTCAGCCCTTATTGCCCGAGACTCAACTTCTGAAACTCTGAGGATGGCAGACAACAGCCTGTGGGCACAAAAAGGAGGTCATGTGCTTCCTTCTTTCTTTACTGCCTCTCTAACCATATTTTTTTCCCTAAAACACCCTTTTCTGTTTCTCAACTCTCTGAAACTGTCTTCAAGAGGGTTGGAGACACATCTGTGTCTCTGTCTTATTGCTGACCTTTCAGGAAGCAGGAAGAAAGAAAACAGAGAGTCATGGCTAGAGGCATCTTCTGCTGGGACAGAGCACACGTAAATCTACCATGTACAGATTCAAGACGGAGAAGTGCATGAAGTTAACCATGCAGAGTAAATGCAACTTAAAACTCCCGCTGTTGGCGCTGCTCTCTTTTCACATGCTGGCTATTTTATGGTGTACACAGGCACAGCTAAGTGACCCAGCTGAATATTGAGTCTTGTCTCTAAATCTGACAGTCTTATTTACTTTCTAACAAACTTGATTAGTAATGGTATTTTCAATAAAAATGTTGCACGTATGATCCTTTCTGAACACTACAGGGTTCATACCCTGGGTAGTATTAACATAGTAGGATATGTGGGTAAGTAAAAAAAAAGTCTTTGTTCTGCGTTTGGGAGGGGACACAAGCGGTGTCCATTTAACTTGACTTTGGCTAAAAGGCAAAGCAGCGAAGGACTGAAGGGGAGGAACCCATCCTGACACCACTTCAGCAGCTTCAGTGCAGAGGCAAGACTGCTCCTCTCGGGACAGAAACCCCTCGCTACATGGAAGCTCACGGACAGTTTCAGCTCCTGACCCAACCAGCTACTGAGAAGCACCTCTTGCCATGGCTGCTCCCTGCTGCCTGGCTCCTTCCAGGCCTACGACACCACCTCCACCCCCCATACCACGTGGGTTCTAAGGTTCTGCCCCCAGAACCTCTTACATCTCACTATATACATATATATATACACACAATGCTATGCCAATAGTGCTAAAAATTAGAGAGTATATGAACAAAAATAACCCAACAATTTCACAACCCATTTTGAATTGGCATATCAAATTTTTTCCATTAATTATTTAAATGATATAATTTGCAGCTTCACAGAATCTGAACTAAGTAATTACAGTGGCCACTTGAATGTATGCATTGGAATTTAATAATCATAGAATTCTGACACCACCATCATTCATTTGAAAAACAGACAAATTGTTCTTTTAACAGTTGGAAACTTTATACTCTTTTTCTCCTTAAATTTTACTCACTTTATTGATCATACCATATACTTCTCTGAAACAAGTATATAAAGATATTAAAATACAATTCTTAAAAATTTCCCATGATAAGACTGTCCTAAAGATGTCCTCTGGATTAAGTTATCATTATAATACTTATTAGTAGACAACTAAGCAAAATGTAATGCCAATTTAAATAAATTAAACACATTTATTAAAAAAATTCTGTACAATATAGCCAAAATCTCCTAACTTAAATGTTACATAAACTTTAAAAATTGTGAACCACTATATTGTACACTGTAATTCATATAATATTGAAGGCCAATTATACCGCAATTTAAAAAACTAACATACATAAAGATAGATGTATGTATCTGAATAAGATAAATGTGGGTTTTCTTTTTCTAAATTAGCTCATATTATGTTTAATTTGATTCCTGCTTTTCATTTCAATGGATATAAGCACTGAGAACACACATTCAAGTAAGTAAACGGAAGGTATTTCTAAAACAGCAGGGCACCCAGTACCTCTGAGGTAAAGAGGTACACATTCGTGGCCTTAGGTGACATCACGAGACACGACAGCAGCCGTGAGGTCTGCCTGTGGCCCTGTCTGCTTCCTGCAGCTCCTATGCTGGCCAACAATTCCCCTGCTTCCTACTTCTCCCTCTTGCCCATGAGGAGCTGGAAGATGGGACCCTCTGTCTGCTTTGGTCTAGACCAGTGTCTGGTGCATAGTAAGGATTCAATAATTGTCAAATGATCAATTCTTCAAGAAATGTGAACTACTTTTTTAGTAAACAAGGCCCGATTCTCTCCTACCACTCAATTTCACATTAATTCTTTGGACTGAAAAGCAATAGTAATTCTTTGTTGTTCAACCCCCACCTCAACCCTCCACAGTCTGTGCTCTCAGATATCAAAATGTTTTGCTTCCACACTGATACCCAATAGTGGTAAGAATCGAAAAAGCACTGAAAATACAAGGACAGCATTTCTGAGGGTGCTGCCCAGACAGAGACAAAGGCACGGAAAATAACAGGACGGCACCATGGAATTAACACTCCCCATGAACCAAACCAATTCAAACCAGTTGCTCACCTAAGGCCTACAGCAACTCCAATGGGAAAAAGAAGACTCTTCCAGTAAAGCGTGGGTATTTTATTCCCAATGAAAGAATGCAACAATAAAGGAAATAAATTCCCAAACATTTCCCTGACGTCTGCTTAACAGTTTAATGTTTTAAAAATTGTATTTTTCATTGCACAGATTTAAGTGGTATCTATGTATTTTGCATTAAAACAAAAAGAATGAGGGGGAGCATTTTGAGTTACTGATCTTGCAACTGACAGAAGCAGTATTATTTCATTATTCTCTCTTCCTGCCACTTAAATTTAAAGATGCTGAAACTTAACTGCTGTTTTCAAATCTACTTTCAGGAGAATATTTAACTGAGGTTCATCCCACCTTAACCTCACCATCAAGAATTAATGGAAGATCTGCCACTGTTCTTAGAAAGATCACAGTGAATTTTCTCTCTGGAGGCTGCTGCCATCTTGTAACAGGGCTCCAAGGGTCAGATACTCAGGACAAACACTTCTGCTTTGGAAGAGGCAGGAACGCCCCTGGAAAGACATTCCAGCTTCCTGAACAGCAAGGATGCGCTCACGTCCACCTGGTTTCCAAGAACTCCCCAGCCCTGGTCCTTTCACTTGGGTGCCTGAGCCCACATTAGCACTGCTTTCTGGTGAGCAAGGGACGTGCGTGTGAGAATCAGCCCGGACACCCCCCAGAGCCTTGCTGCGCCGAGAGTAACCTCACACTGTTTTCCTTAGCCCTGGAAACGCCGTCCATCCCCAGCAGAGTGATGCTGCTGAAATGCATGGAGTACCTGCATCCTTGCTTGTTTCAAGGCTTCTCCAAGTTTTATCTTCTTTCATGTGTCAGCTTTACAACAACCTGTCTGTCACTCAAGTCATCTACCCATCAACTCAGAATTTATAAAACAGAATAAATTACAAGAGCACAGCTATAGAGGTCATATTACCTAATCACAGAATCTGTTCTGTTGTACCCTGGGATGGAAGAAGCCTTTTCTCCTGGAGATCCCAAAATTTGAAGTGTTGTATTAATGTCAACTTCAGATGAATGCTTAATGGAATATTCCATTATTTCTGGAGGTATTAGCGGAGTCTCTCCCTGAGTATCATCAGCTAAGAGGTAGCCTTCAGTTTAAAAAAAATTAAAAATGAACACTTAACAATCTACATTTATCAAATTGCACTTCACTTTTGATTTATATACATCATATAAATTGATGTAAAAGTAAATTAATAAATGTAATATGTTAATTTCAAGCTTGATGAGAAGAAACTTTCTAAGATAATTAATCCTCAAAAATACAGGAAAGGACAAATGTTTTATTCACCAATTTTATAATTCATATATTGAATTATACTTTTTACTTTATGATCTTTAAATAATTTCTGGTAATACATTCTGCAAAATTAACATGAATCCTATTACCTCAATAAAAAGTCAATATTTGGGAATGCCTTTCCAAGCAGTAAGGTCTTTTCCCCTTTGATTATTTAAAGTACAGAAACACTGACAACATGGTTACAGAAGACCCTAAAGAAAAGTCAGACTGCCAGGACCAGCACTCTGGCTCCAAATGTTAGCATGGCCAGGGCCAGTCTCCAGGTCTCAGCTTCTTCACAGATAAGACGGGGTGATAATTAACAGCCATAGTATTAATAACAGCAACAAGGAAAACAGTGAGACCTAGCAACAGCACTAACAAGGGGCCGCATTGAGCTCCACACAGAACATGTGGTTCGGGACGGGTAAGCAAAGTGCCCCTGCTCTGGGACGCATGGCAGCTATGTCCAGGTCTCAAGTTCAACCCTACATGAGAATTGCTGCTATTAACACAGGCCGAGAAACAAGCAACTGACCTGTAACTAGAATAAGCCAGTGGATGTCCTCATACAGGTCGTCCAGCGTCTTGCTGTCGGCGGAGCCTGAGGTGGGTGAGGCAAGGAGCTGCTGTTGCTGCCGCTGGAGCTGCCCATGGAGCTGCGTGACTCTCTCCTCTAACAGACTACAAGAGGGAAGACACCAACGCCTTCATGAGGCTCAGAGAGCAAAGACCAGAGCGACTTATCACTCCCATTTACTGACAGCGTGGATTCAGATGTTAGAACAGAGCACATATACAGAAATATTTATTATATACACAATGTTCTCATGGCGCTATAAGAATTGTGATTTATTGTTTACGACATAGTATTAAAACATCACTTTACAAACAATCAAGGTTTACAACAGGCATTTGAAAACCAGTTATTCCAAGTGTTTATTATATGGGTCCAATGTTTCTCATACCACGTTTTCCATAATCTGTCTGCCATCTATGCTGTGGTGCCTGGGCTCCAAATGTACAAGCCAAGGAACGCCACCACGAGTGCGTTTCTGTCCACTTGTTCCATGTGCTGTGCCCGGGGCGGGGGTGTTTACAGTCTTTAAACACTTAAAGCTCTCCGGGGCATGTGACTACAGGGTGTTTGCTCCATGGGGTGTCTTTGGACCGTGTGTACCTTGTCAGGAGAGGGATACAGTGCTCTGCAGCAATGCGTCCTAGCATTCCTACACTGGCTAGCTGATCAGAAAACTGGTCTCGGTCGTCCTCCTGGAGTTCGCTGATCTCTTCTTCCTCGCGAGAGGCCACTCCGTTGGCAGTCTGTTATTGACGAAAGAAATAAAGACTGAGCTGATTTTAAGACCCAGCCTGTTCCTATGCTGAGGAACAGAACCTCAGGACCTTCAAGAAGGAGCACTTTCAAGTGCAGCTGCTGGGGACGCCCGTCTGCCCACCCAGTTACTAAAGGGGGGAAATTCGAAGAGAAAGAAGTGGGGGGCCTGACCACTCCCGCCGATCACAGGCAAACATGGCCAGTGCATACCTACACCCCACCCTCCACAAAGAAGTGGAGTTCCTGTCATCTCTGAGGAGCTCAGACATCATTAAGAGCCACCACCCCTTGGATGTCACTGGACAACCAGCAAGACACAGCAGGTGACTGAGAACTAAAGAGAGTGGAGAACCAGAAGCCACAGCCCATGAAACACGAACCTGCATAGATGCCTGCTCTCCACCTGGCACTCTCAGCAAGTCCTTGGAAAGAGCTCACGCTAAATTTTTAGTATCATGTGTGACGGGACAAATAGACCAACAAGAGCCCACAAGGCAACAGATTTTTAACTACAACCTGGCTTAAAACTCACCAGATTCCTTGTGCCATCGGGTGCAGCGAGGTGGCACTGAATGTAGGAATTGAACACTTGGACTGCGTGCTGGGTGAAAAAGCCTTTATGGAAGTGCTGTCGTCTTGTACCAGCGTCAGCCAGGATTCCAGCAGCCTGTCGTATGCCTCCATGTATACCATGTCGTCTTTGTCCAGCTAGGAGGAAGAGGCATTCATAAGACAAACACCAGTGAGACAGAGTCACCACAGACAGGTCCATGGATTGGCCTTCAACAAAGTTCCCAATCAGCAATGATTGAGCTAACTGATCTCATCTTCAAATTAACTGATCAATTCAAACACTGCCGTAAATATGTATAGGCTT
Organism: Aepyceros melampus; assembly: GCA_006408695.1. Taxonomy (NCBI): domain Eukaryota; kingdom Metazoa; phylum Chordata; class Mammalia; order Artiodactyla; family Bovidae; genus Aepyceros; species Aepyceros melampus. The sequence continues at coordinate 98,782 of SJXQ01007494.1, forward strand.
TTTATTAGATTTTCTAAAAGCTTTCTAATTTAATCTAAATTCTTAGGCAAATAGGAATTAATGTTCATTTCTGTAAAAGACGAAGTTCAGCATTTTGTAGATCACGTATTTTTCAAGCAAAGATAACTGACATTTTTCTATGTCAAGAAGAAACTGTTCGGGCTTGTACATACTCCATGACATTGTATTAGAAACTGGAAAGGCGAGGATGGGCCTCAGAGTAGCCAGAGGAGGGCCCTGAGGAGACTGAAACATGAGTGATAACGCGTGGGGAGGCCAGTAGACGGCGAGCAGACAGACCTGGGGGTGGGGGGTGGCTGTCAGACTTGGATAGCATGTCCCCAGCATGGACAGGCTGCGTCCTAAGATCACTTCAGAGCAGAGGGTTTCTTGGTGAGGAAGAGTCCACACTGAGCGACTCTGGGCAGCTCTGCGAGCACAGCATCTGACACTTCACTCTTCTCACGTGCCAATGAGAAACCACTCTGAATTATGCCATTAATTAGTAGGACTGTATACAATTCAGTCTTTGCATTGATTTGTTCATCCACAAATTCACCAGATCACCAATCAGTGAAATCCAGAATACTTATGTGTTAAGTATTACGTTCAAAAACATAAATAACAGAGCATTCAGAAACTTTCACATTGAGTTCAATGAAAAAAAAGGGAGAATAGAACAAAGACTCGCAGAAGACACACTAAAGGTCACAAGAGATAAATGCACATCCCGGGGTTGGTATTTGCTGTGATAATGGTATCTCTCAGGTTTGGTTACAGCTTGTCTTCTAGTCTCAAGCTACAAGAACTCTGGAACCTCTATCAGAGGACGACAACCTCAGACTGTTATCTCAACAATTTGCCAATGACTCAAAGAAGGAAGTAATGGAAGATCTCTTTCAAGAATTCCAAATTAAGCCAGACGTCAAATAACAACCTCCAGACGGGAATAGGTAAGCACCTGAGGAACTGCGCCCAGCAATAGTGTTTTATGTCTTTAGCTTTTATTAACCTAGGGAATACAGAGAAAAATGGTCATTTTTCTGGATCAAATGAAGCTTTAATTTTTTGAAAAAATATTTTAAAGTAATCTGTGAAAACTTCACAAAAGAATAAAGTGAAAATATAAAAAAAATCTTCATTAGATACTTTATAAAGAATTTAAAGATGGCAAATCCAGAGCTTCCTTGGTGGTCTAGTTGTTAAGAATCTGCCTGCCAATGCAGGGAACAGAGTTCATTCCCTGGTCTGGCAAGATCCCACATGCCTCAGAGCAACTAAGCCTGGAAGCCCGCGCAACTGGAGCCCCTGCTCTGCAATGAGAGGCCCAAGCACCTCAAGGAGAGAAAGCTCACGAGCAGCAATAAAGACCAGGGCAGCCAAAAATAGATCAATAAAGTAAATTAAACAAATAATTTTTAAAAACAGCAAACTCAAATTTTATTCCTATTTGTCTGGTCGTGAAAATGTTTTTACTGAAAACAAGCAACATTATTTGAGTGCAACTAACTAGGACATATTCATGTAAACAGTCAATTCTTCTTAGTATCTGTGGTATTTACATCCTGTAAAGTTGACCCAACACTGAATCAGCAAATACTCTGGTCACTGCATTTACACTGTGCAAGGTGGACAAATGGATACATCACCTTGTTTCACGTGTGCTTCTGTGAATAGACACCTTACTTCACATACAATGTTGATTCATGGCCAGCAGCCTGTTCAACAAAGGTCACCCAAAACACACATCTTCTCCCTAAAGCATGCCCCAGCCTCACTGCACTTGGGCACAACACCGGAAGCTATCTGAAACAGCAAGATCATCGAATTTTAAGTACTTCAGTATTTTTTGACAAAAATTTGGGGAACCCCGTTTCACACAAAAATGCAGCACTGGAGGACACTGGTGAGGAGGACATCTGTTTGTAGTGAGAACAAGCATGCTGGGTGGATCATGGTTTTTGTAACTCTCTTGCACACACATGTCCATGAATGACCAAGAAAAGTCATTGTGCTGATTTTGGGGGTCACAAAGAGTTCTCAGCAAGAAAGTGAATCTGCAAATATGGAATCCACATTCAACGAGGACCAACTGTACTTGTAAAGTCTAACTCCAGGAGGTCCCAGAGTCCTACTCATGCTGGTTCTTCCTGCTCACACACCATCAGAGGGTGTTTTTTCAAACCTTGACAGCTCGTAATTTTGTTGAAGGACAGCCATGTTCTTGGTTCCATAAAGGCAGTAATATACATTCGCTTAATTCCTAAATATCAATAAAAATGATCAATTCAGCCAATTTTTCCATTACATCAGTTATTTCCTTTCATACTGCTTTCACCATCAATGCAATTATAAACCTTATTAAATAAATTCATTTGTACAAACATCAAAAAAGATGGAAGGACTACTGTCAGTAATCTTCAGGAAACTTTAAACTCACAAAATATTGGGTGAAGCTTTTCCATGGAATAACTGACTGGATGGGAATGCCATATTTTCTTTTTGTTCTTGGAAATAGACTGTTGGCTCATAAATTGTTGAGCTTGGGAAAACTGATCGCCTAAAACTGTCTCAGATTTCACTTACACATCAGTTTTACCAACATTATTAGAGCTCAGAGAGCTGCTATCTCTACATTCATCTTCTGCCTAGCACTGTGAAACATCTTATTCTCAAATTTTCTCTCTTTGATACTCTGGGCAGAAAGCGAAAAATTCTGAATTTCAAATAGCATCCAATGAAATGTTAACAACAACAACATAAAAAAGATGACATCTCAAGACCTCTTGAAAGATTGTACCATATTTTAGAAAATGCAACAGGAAACTGAAGTCATAAAAAGTAATTATTTATTCTATTTGTGATGATTCATTTCACTATTCCACCAACCCTGTAGGTGATTCTATCATTCTTCCATTTTCTTATTCTTTTAGTCTCTTTTTTATTATAGATGAGAATTGATGAGTAATGGTGAACTACTTCCTAAGACTAAGAAATAGCAAAACGCTTCAAAATATAAGAGAAATCAGATCACTAAAATTCCACAATGCATTTTAGGCTTAAACTAAGATAATTACAAATGTTCTTTCTGTTCTAACGTCTCTAATAAAGAATAAAAATAATGAAAAACTGATAGTTAAACAGAACTGTTCAAAAAGAAATCCAAAAGCTAGACTCTGGTGGAACAGTGAGGATTAAAGAGTCAAATAAAACCTATTCAGACATCATCTGTTGCCATGGGATTGAGGATCCATGTCATTCATGACATGAAGCTTTGCAGGAGATCATTTTCCATCTTTATTTTTACCGAATATTCGGGAGCATTCCTCTGAGGAGCAGGTGTGCTTCCTTTTTCCCCCAAGAGCCTTCTAAGGACCTGGTATCTCCAGCTCCTTCTAAAGTCAGGCTTGCGGGTACAGATACTACAGCCTGATTGTTCAGACTGCTCCTTTTCTCTAGGCTTGACTTTCTGCTTTCCTCTTTCATCTAATTGCCTTCTGCAAGTTCTAAAAGATTATCTCACTCTAAACATTCTTTTTATAAGCCATCAGAAATTTTGTATGAAATAAAGAGCGTTATGAAAAAAACACAAGAACCTCTTATAGTCCTCAGGAATGGGGGAGCCTGGTGGGCTGCCGTCTATGGGGTTGCACAGAGTCGGACATGACTGAAGCAACTTAGCAGCAATAGCAGCTTATAGTTTTAATGACTAAGTTCTTTCTCTCTAGGACACAGCCACTGTTATAGGCTGCCTAATTAATGAAAGGGCAGCTGTGAAGAGAAACTTTACAGAGAACAAGACATCATTTGAGGGGTTACCTGAAAATGGAGCTGATTAAAGATGTCTGTCCAACAGGAGAGTCACTTGTGATTTGTGCATGAGAGTGTTTGCTGCAGCATTACTGAAAACAGTACAAACTAATTCACTGAATCATTCCTCTAAGGTTTTGCATTAAAAATGATTTCTAACTCCAATTAATGACATGAGATGCTGATTATATAAAGGTATTATATAGGTCTGGATGTGAATCAACAGATGCCAAGAAAGTGATAAATGTTGGAATGTTGGAGAATTTTAATTTCATGTACTATCTGAATTACTTTTACCAATGACCATATGCCATTTTCACATTAAAACTGTATTCTGAAATAACAGTAGGAACAAAATTATAAGAAATAGGCATGCTTCATTCTAATAAATGTATTATTAGGGAAAAAAAAAGTGTCTTCATATTTGGATCAAGGCAAAAAGGAAACCTGAATACTCCGATAACTAACCATTCAGATTTTTTTTTAGTTTAAATTCTTCCCCCAAAGAAAATACCAGCTTAGTAAACTTACAGGTGAGATCTACTAAACTAGCAAAAAACAAAAACAAAACAACCAATCTTACAGAGACTGATCCAGAGAAGAGAAAACAAGAATGAGAAAGACATAACTCAGGAAGTGATGTTACCTTGACACCAAACAAACCCAGCCATTCACAAAAGGCTATGACACATGGTTGAGCTGGGTTCAACTCAGAAATGCAAGGGCAACTTTAACAAAAGAAAAATCTATAAAACCAACTGATCACACTAACAGATCAAGCAGAAACACAATGAATGATATTCAATACTCAATCATGTTTTTAAAATCTATTAGTGGGACTTCTCTGGTAGTTTGGTGGTTAAGAATCCATCTTCCAATGCCGAGGATACAGGTTCCATCCCTGGTCAAGGAACTAAGATCTCACCTGCCTCGGGGCAACTATGCCTGCACACTGCAACTAGAGAGGCCCCAATGCAAGTAGAGAAAGCCCACGTATCACAATGAAGACCTAGCAATCAAAATTTAAAAACAAACAAAAAGCCTATTACTCATCTGATAAAGGAGAGCTCAAAAATGGTTAGCAAACATTACTCCTAATGATGAACCAGAAAAGATGTCTTTTTCTACCATTTGATTCAACACTGCACCATAAGAAATGAACCATACACTAAGCGTCAGAAATACAAATGGTGAAGACTGAAAAAAGCAAGACTGTCATTATTCAGATGACATGACTGTCCGCAGAGGAAAATCATTAGCATCAATAAGAATTCTGAAAGGTCAGTAAATATCAGATCAACATACAAACGCCAACTTCAATTCTCCATGCCAGCAGCAATCTCAAAAATGATACTTACAGAAGATACTATTCACAACAGCAACAAGAATGAAAGGCACTAAAGGAAAACTTATTCCTTACTGAAAGGTAATAAATTATACCTTAATTAATATAGAGAAATACCACATTTATGGGCAGAATTAATACAGTAGAGATGTCCACTTTTCACTAAAGAATCACTATAATTCCAAGCACAATCCAACTTGAAAAGCTGACACAATTTCTACAGAAAATAAAAAAGCTAACACAGTCAAGATTCCTCTTGAAAATCCAGAGTGCAGTGGGAACTGACATCACCTTAAAACAAAACACAGGTGCAAAAATAGACTAGCTGACCAATGGAAGTGGTTAGAGCTCAAGAAAGTTCAACTAGTATGTGAACACTAGATGGTAACTGTCTTACAAATCATTAGGAAAGAAAGGGCTATTTGATGCATGTTGCTGGTAGCAGAGGAAAACAGCAACAAAACAAAAAGACAATCTAACAAATGGGGAAAAGATATTTGTGAACCATATATTTTGGAGAAGGCAATGGCACCCCACTCCAGTACTCTTGCCTGGAAAATCTCATGGATGAAGGAGCCTGGTGGGCTGCGGTCCATGGGGTCGCTAAGAGTCGGGCACAACTGAGCGACTCCACTTTCACTTTTCACTTTCATGCATTGGAGAAGGAAATGGCAACCCACTCCAGCATTCTTGCCTGGAGAATCCCAGGGATGGCAGAGACTGGTGGTGGCTACTGTCTCTGGGGTCACACAGAGTCAGACACGACTGAAGTGACTTAACAGCAGCAAACCATATATTTGATAGGAGGTTAATATCCAAAATACATAAGAAACTCTTGCAATCCAACAGCAAAAAAAAAAAAAGATGAAAGAAACAGCTTAAGAATCTGATTAAGGCTGGGAGATTAAGATGGTGGAAGAGGACTCGAAGTTCATCTCCCCCTATAAATTCATTTAGACTGCATCTATATAAGGTGCTCTCACCCTGGGGTCCCCCTTCACCAGCTGGGGGAGCAGCAAGGAATGTGGCTGGCAGGACAGAGAGATGTGCACACAGGGTCCTGGTCACCACCTGCTGTCTCCAGTCTTAGTGTAGACAGACCTGGGGTGAGCACAGGGCGGGCTGTGTGGAGACAGGCCAAAGAGGCTGGAGTGTGGCTGGAGCCACAGTCAGGGGTGTGGGGTGTGTGCGCGGCCCTGAGCCCGGGTTCACCTCGGGAGCCCCCCATCAGTGCAGAGCAGCCTCAGAAACTAATGAGCGGGCTCTGTGGCAGGACACAAGGGGGAAACACTGCATTAATGAAACGTCAGAAGGAGAAAGTTAAAAAAAAAAACCCTTTTAAAATCAAATACAAAAAAATAAAATACTTATGAATAAACCTGATCAAGGAAGTGAAAGACAACAAGGAGGTGTTGACAACTATAAAAAGATGATAAAAGACATATATCTGAAAAAGACAAATGTGTTCATAGCAGCAGTATTCACAATAGCCAAGACATGGAAGCAACTTAAATGTCCATCAACAGATGAATGGACAAAGATGTGGTACAGATGTACAATGGAGTATTACTCAGCCAGTAATATTCTCAGTTGGGTTGAGGGCTCACCCGTGGGCATTTTATTATTGTTTATTTTTCATCTGTATTGTATATTCTATAACACAGTCATGGATGCTGGTTCTCCTCGAGAAAGACACATAAAGCAGCCAGGTAAGTGCCGGATCTGCTTTGAGCAGCAGCAGCAGAGCAGCTGCCATGGACCTTCAACACAAATCTCTAACCCAGAGCCAACTAAGGATGGAGCAGGGGGATCAACAAGACAGTCTCCGCCCAGAGAAACATCTGCGGCCTGTCAATAAACTTCACAAAGCATGTGCTTTGCAGACATCATTTGTTAAGTCTTAACACAGTTTATCTTGCCAAAATAAACAGACTGGTAACATATCTTAAGAGGAATAGCATTCTCTGAGCCCACGTCTCAGGAGGAAGAAGCAATGTTCCGCATTGTTCCTCAGCACATATGTGATGCACGCTTACCATGTTTAATCTGAAATTCTGACACAGAGAAGTACAAAAAAACTGTAAAAGCCTCAGTTAGAAGCTGTTTACTCTTGGAAGAGCATTTCACAGTCCCTTGCACAAAGCCCTGATGTGAGACAAACCAGGATCACATCGGACACTCAGCCCCCTCCCTGAAGCAGATCTAAAATAAGCACTGCAGACTTCCCAGAGCCTTCTGTTCCACTTGGAAACCAGCACAAGTGACTCATCAGGCAAAGTGTGAGAAATTTGGCTGATGACAATTGGCAGCTAAATCTTTCAGTCTAATCAGAGAATTGAAACCTGGCCCAGCACTTTCTCCTAATGCTTTGGCCCTGCTCCACTGCCCCTCTGGCCAGCACCCAGCAGCCAAGCCAGAGCACGTGCCCAGAGCTGACGAAGGGACCAAGCTGGACACTGCTCACGCCCGGGGGCCCTTGGGCCCACTGCCAGCAGAGTTCTAGAGAGGCCCTGGAGCTTAGGGGGGTACTTGACCCCACTCACTTCGTCTGGGAACAGAGGGTGGAGAACGTAATTAAAATAGGATATCAGCACTTACACGTCAACACCCATAATTAACTTGCGAGTGTACAGAGGGGTGAATGTGCAGCTCTCCAGCCTCAGAAAAACAGTCTGCTTTTGTATCTGGTAACTATCTGAACCCATTCATGGATCACAGCCTTGTCATAGCAAAGGGGCTTGCATAACCCAATGAAGCCATGAGCCATGCCATGCGAGCCACACAAGATGGACGGGTCACCGTGGAGAGTTCTGACAAGACGTGGTCCACTGGAGGAGGGAATGGCAAACCACTCCAGTATTCTTGCTGCAAGAACCCCATGAACAGTATGAAAAGGCAAAAAGATATGACACCAGAAGGTGAGCTCCCCCTGGTCAGAAGGTGTCCAATGTGCTACAGGGGAAGGGCAGAGGGCAATTACTAATAGTTCCAGAAAGAATGAAGAGGCTGTGCCAAAATGGAAATGGCACTCAGCTGTGGATGTCTGGTAGGGAAAGTGAAGTCCAGTACTGTAAAGAACAATATCACATAGGAACCTGGAATGTTAGGTTCAGGAATCAAGGTAAACTGGACGTGATCAAGCAGGAGATGGCAAGAGAAAACATCATCTTAGAATCAGTGAACTAAAATGGATGGGAATGAGTGAATTTAATTCAGATGACCACTATCACTACTGTGGGCAAAAAATCCCTTAGAAGAAATGGAGTAGTTCTCAAACAGAAGAGTCTGAAATACAGCACTTGGGTGCAATCTCAAAAAATGACAGAATGATCTCAGCTTGTTTCCAAGGCAAACCATTCAATATCACAGTAATTCAAGTTTATGCCTAAACACTATCCTGTGTGAATGTACAGTGGAAGTGACAAATAGATTCAAGGGATTAGATCTGATAGAGCACCTGAAAAACTATGGACAGAGGTTTGTGACATTGTACAGGAGGCAGTGATCAAGACCGTCCCCAAGAAAAAGAAATGCAAAAAGGCAACATGGTTGTCTGAGGAGGCCTTATGAATTTTTGAAAGAAGAGAAGTGAAAGGCAAAGTGGATAAACCCAACTGAATGCAGTGTTCCAGAGAATAGCAAGGAGAGATAAAGCCTTCTTAAGTGAACAAGCAAAGAAACAGAGGAAAACAATAGAATGGGAAAGACTAGAGATCTCCTCAAGAAAAATGGAGATACCAAGGGAACATTTCATGCAAAGATGGGCTCGATAAAGGACAGAAATGGTATGGACCTAGAGAAGCAGAAGATACTAAGAAGACATGGCAAGAATACACAGAAGATCTGCACAAAAAAGATCTTAATGACCCAGATAACCTCAATGGTGTGATCACTCACCTAGAGCCAGAATCCTGGAGTATTAAGTCAAGTGGGCCGTAGGAAGTATCACTATGAACAAAGCTAGTGGAGGTGATGGAATTCCAGCTGAGCTATTTCAAATCCTAAAAGTTGATGCTGTTAAGAGTGCTGCACTCAATATGCTAGCACATTTGGAAAACTCAGCAGTGGCCACAGGACTGGAAAAGGTCAGTTTTCATTCCAATCCCAAAGAAAGGCAATGCCAAAGAATGTTCAAATTCCATACAACTGCACTCATTTCACATGATAGCAAGATTATGCTCAAAATTCTCCAAGCAAGGCTTCAGCAGGACATGAACCAAGAACTTTCATATGTACAAGCTGGATTTAGAAAAGACAGAGGAACCAGAGACAAAATTGCCAACATCCACTGGATCATAGAAAAAGAAAGGGAATTCCAAAAAACATGTACTTTTGCTTCACTGACTTCACTAAAGCCTTTGACTGTGTGGATCACAACAAACTGAAAAATTCTTAAGAGATGGAATATCCGACCACCTGACCTGCCTCCTGAGAAATCTGTATATAGGTCAAGAAGCAAGTTAGAGCTGGACATGGAACAACAGACTGGTTCCAAATCAGGAAGAGTGCATCAAGGCTGTGTACTGTCAGCCTACTTATTTAACTTATATATGCAGGGTACATTGTGCAAAATGTCCAGCTGAATGAATCACAAGCTGGAATCAAGATTGCCAGGAGAAATACCAACAACCTCAGATATGCAGATGATACCACCCTAATCACAGAAAGTGAAGAGAAACTAAAGAGCCTTTTGATGAGGGTGAAAGAGGAGAGCGAAAAAGCTGGCTTAAAATTCAACATTCAAAAAACGAAGATCATGGCCTCTGGTCCCATCACGTCATGGCAAATAGAAGGGGCAAAGATGGAAACAGTGACAGATTTATTTTCTTGGGCTCCAAAATCACTGTGGACAGTGATTGCAGCCATGAAATTAAAAGACACTTGCTCCTTGGAAGAAAAGCTATGACCAACCTGCTGCTACTAGCATATTAAAAAGCAGAGACGTCACTTTGGAACCGTCTAGAAACAAAGGTCCGTCTAGTCAAAGCTATGGTTTTTCCAGTACTCACGTACAGATGTGAGAGTTGGACCATAGAATTGATGAGCACCAAAGAATTGATGCTTTCGAACTGTGGTGTTGGAGAAGACTCTTGAGAGTCCCTTGGACTGCAAGGAGATCCAACCAGTCCATCCTAAAGGAAATCAGTCCTGAATATTCACTGGAAGGACTGATGCTGAAGCTCCAACACTTTGGCCACATGATGCAAAGAACTGACTCACTGGAAAAGACCCTGATGCTGGGAAAGACTGAGGGTAGGAGAAGGAGACGATAGAGGATGAGATGGCTAGATGGCATCACTGACTCAATGGACATGAGTTTCAGCAAACTCTGGGAGATAGTAAAGGACAGGGAAGGCTGGCACGCTGCCGTCCTTGGGGTCAAAAAGTGTCTGAGACACAACTTAGCAACTGAACAACAAGAACCACTTGGACACATAGAAATAGTGGTTAATTTTGTTTATGAAAACAATGCCAAATGAAATTTGGGAAAGAAAAGTTTCAGTATGTGAATCTAGTCTCCTTTTAACATGTATGTGAATTTCAGATTAAAATCTAGCATTACTGTACAATTCCAACTATATGACATTTAAAAGCCACACTTTGGAGACAAGGAAAAGATCCCTCATCGTCAAGGACGGGTGGGCTGGGGGCAGTAAGACTCCTCTGTGTGAAACCATAATGGCAGATGCACTGATCATACATATCCACACCCATGACCCATATAACAGAGTGAACCCTGACAAAGACGTGGGCTCGGGGTGCTGGTGACAGTCAGGGTAGGTTCATCAACTGTCACACATGCACCCTCTGGTAGGATGCTGATGGTGGGGGAGGCTGGGGGAATTCTGTATTTTCACTCCATTTTGCTATGAATCTAAAACTCTACTATAAAAATAAAGTATGCATATGTGCCTAATGTCAGATACTGCAAAAGTATACCAGATAAAACATGGTGCCAATGTGGTTCTAACATTTGACTGCTATGCTGTAGACAACTCCCATAGACCTTTTTCTACAAACAGCAAAAAAACCAACGTGACAACTCCAAATCATTTTCACAAAACTGGGAAGTTCTCTCTTTGCCCACGAACACTGTCTTCATATATAAACGTGTATAACCTGACTCAGTTAAGAAAAGCATTATAATCCACAGACATAAAAACTATAGTAAGTGGCTGTGAGCCATCAGCTCTCACATGGAGCCGCACCGCTAATGAAAAGCCTGCTGAACTCCTGTTTCCCGTAAACAGCCAGGGGCTGCTCTTCTGCTCTCAGGAGGACTCGGGAAGGCGAGCACGCAGAACCGTCGAGGTCACAGAGGGTGGAAAGGAGCCAACAGCGCGGCCCGGCACCCTGGCAGCGCTCGTTAGCAAACACGACACAAAATCATTTGGCAGAAGTAACTTGTGCAATATAAACCGTGCTTATGACAACAGGGGGAAACTCTAGGTAGGTGGAAGGGGTAAAGGCCCCAGCAATATACTATAATATCTGCATGGCTGGTACACAGCTGTTCATCTGATTATTCTTCACCTTGTTTATACATACACACACATACATATAAAGTTTTTACTTGACATGAACAAAATACTTCACAGTAAGTTTAAATTCTATATGCACTGCCATAACCCACAAGTCCAATGACAGATAATACATGTATAATACATGTATCAGATAATATATAGTGTAAAATAGCAAGCAAGGACATACAAAAGATTAAAGATGGAAAGAACTAAAACAGTTTGTGCTGCTGTTCATCTGCTATATTCTTTCTGGTATGCATGCATGCTAAGTCACTTCAGTTGTGTCTCTGTGACTGTTATTTGTGACTCTACAGACTATAGTCCGCCAGGATCCTCAGCCATGGGATCTCCACGCAAGAATGCTGGAGTGGGTTGCCGTTTCTGCCTCCAGGGATCTTCCCAACTACAGTGTCTCTTGCATTTCAGGCACTGACAGACGGGTTCTTTAGGTTCTTCACTACTAGTGCCACCTGGAAAGCCCCTTTCTGAGTGTAGCATCATACGAAGCAAAAGTCGCAACGTAGAGAAAAAACACAGAAATGTTACAAATAAAAAGTCATGATCTCTCCATTTTAAAAAGAATTTAGGGACTTCCCTGGTGGTCTAATGGCTAAGACTCCACACTCCCAATGCAGGGGGCCCGAGTTCAGTCCCTGGTTGGGGAACTAGATCCCTCCATCTGCAACTAAAACTTCTCATGCTGCAACTAAAGATCCTGTGAGCTGCAACTAAGTCCAGGTGCAGCCAAATAAATATTAAAATTAAAAAAAAAAAAGAATTTAGAGAAGTCTCTGAATGTCAAATGCAATAGAAATGAATTCATTCTCTTGTTTTTCTAGCCAGTCCTTACAGCACAGAATTAATTTGACTCAGAGCACCCATGCATATGACAGTATTCCTAGCCTCTGAATAAATAGTCTGAATTATAACTTTTCAGAGAATTTTTAACGTTACACTCTTAGATTAACTTTTTCCTTTTGGAAACATATGACTTTCCAAATTCTTAACGCTAAAGAATGTATTTATCAAACACAGTGCCTGGTGAAATGTAGGCGATAGATAAACATTCACAGAACTGGACTGATCCAGCAGCCCTCCTAAGGGCCAGCGTTGCTGGGACTCGCCCACCTGCCCTGAGGTGGCCGGGCCTCCTTACTCAAGTGTTCCTTTATGAAACCCTGGCCAACAGATCTAGTTGTTTCCAACTGTAGTCTTGTAAGCAGTACAACCCTTGTCAATTTGGTTGCTATGAGTCATGGAAAGCATTAGACAAATCTTTTCCCTCTGCTTTTTTCGATGGATAACCAACTATTTCTAACACCATTTTTTAAAGGTCATAAACAGGTTAAAAGAAATCAATTGTTAAAAGAAAGGAAGACAGCACAAGAAACACCCGCTCTCTGTTGCTCTCTGCAAGTGCAGCCAGGCCCTCTGAGTTCCAATACTTCTGTCAAACCTTGGCAGAAACAGTATTTTCCAAGTTGTTAGTTCCCTAGGCAAAATAAATAAATGCTCAAATTCAAAATCTGCAAACCAAAAATGTTATGTATCTTTCAGCAATTCCTCTATAAGATGGTTAGAAGATTCCTCAACCCACAGACAGACACTAAAAAGCAGCTGTGTTTCTAAAAGTGCTTATTCTGCTGTTTAACCCCCAGGGTTTAGCAAAGAAAATGAAACAACGGGAAGGGGTAGGGAAAGAGGGGACGGAACGCAGGATGTGAAGCCCTAGTGACTCAGTATCTGTGATCACTTGAAAAGGGTCTGAGTAAAGCTTCCTTTAACTCTCCTTGTACTTCCATGCCTAGAACATCATTTTCCTCACCCAGAAATTCAGATCTCACATGTGAGGCCTGTAAATGTCTATTCCTCCATGACCCACACTTTCCAACACACAAATGTCTTCCTGGCTTGGCTCCTTCCCCATCAAACCATGGGGCACCCACGGTGTGGACATAGCCACATCTGGGTTCTTCACGCTCTGACACTTCCAAAAAGGGACACTATACACTTCCACGCATGTTGCCAGACCTCCCAACAAAACAGCCGTTAGGACTTCACTCGAAATTCTGTCAAATGTTCACAAATATTCTTCTTACCCTTAGAATCTTTGAAAAGGATTTACATTTCATAAAAAGAAAAATTAGTTTCAACAATAACTACTTTGCAGGGAAAAAAATCAATTACTTCCTAAGATTAATGGAGTTATTCACAGTAACCGTTACACACGCAGTTTTGTTGTCAAAAAGTTTAGTACATGTTTTCTAGATTAAATATAAAACTTGGAAGATAAGCATTTAAAATCTGTACCAAGAAACATCTCTGAGTACTGGAACTGGTCTTCATTTTAATGTAAATTAAAATTTACTAAGGTATATATTATAAACCATAGCACCAAAAATATTTTCAAGAGCATAGTCTAATCAAAATAAACAGGGTTACAACTATGTGAACCAAATTATATTTATGCAATTTTCAGGAAAGCCCAAGATTTTTAAATTCTCAAGCAACACTTAAAATTATATATAGTCACAACCATACCATAAAGCTCACAGTACCCTTTGAACGTAATCAAACAGCTTAATATTAAAATGGGCTTTCAGCATAATATTTAATATAAACATTTCACTCCATTTACTATATTCATGTACTAAATTATCTCAAATTAAAATCTTTAGACCAGGGCTAAAGTGGCTCAGTGGTAAAAAAATCTGCCTGCCAATGCAAGAGACACAGGTTTGATCTCTGATCAGGGAAAATTCCACATGCCGAAGAGCAACTAAGTCTGTGCACCACAACTCCTGAGCCTGTGGTCTAGAGCCCAGGATCCAAACAAGAGAAGCCATCGCAATGAGAAGCCCAAGCACCACAACCAGAGAGTGGCCCCCACCTGCCACAAGTAAAGAGAAGGCCCGTGTAGCCAAAAATAAATAAATAAAATTATAAAAAATAAAAGTAATTAAAAATAATTACTTAGACCAATAAGGGAATCCTGGCATGCTGCAGCCCACAGGGTCACAAAGAGTTGGACACGACTGAGCGACTGAACTGAAAGTGATTTTAATCACAAATGTTTTAAAAGCCATGTTTCCAAGCACAGATCGCCAAATAATTTGCACATATAAACAAGAACACATGCCTTTAAAACAATGACTCACTGTGAGCAGTGCTCAGAAGCAGAGCAGCCCTCACTGTGAGATGGACGGAGAGATGGACGCCGTGTGATAAGAGGAGCAACTTACCACTTCCTCCAGTGCAGCGCTGCGCCCGAAAGAGCAGGTGAGGTGCGTGAGGCAGTTGACGAAGGATGAGAACAGCTCTCGGGGGATGGCAGTCAGCACGTTGCGAGGGAACACGGTAATCAGGTTGCTGATGATGCTGGAGATGCCCACAGCCTCAGAGTCTCTATCTCGATCCTACAACCCAAGGTGTGGGCACTGGCGTTAAGTGGAGCAGGGGGAACTGGTTTCTACCCACTTGTTCCAAAGGCACGTCTCTGTGTGCTCACTCACATATAACTCCACTTCAGAGGGTTAAGGGGAATCGCTGGTTTCTCCTCCCCTCCACCACAAACCATGCAGGAGAGCCAGGGCCACTCCCGGCTGGGACACCTACCCGTTGATGGTGCCCAACAGGCCCTCGATGAAGTGGGCGAGGTAGTCCACCTGAGCGCCCTCATCAGGGAAGACAGGCCCGTGCAGGGACGCCAACTGTGCAAGGCACTGCAGCGAGTCCTGGGCCATGTCAGAATCCTCTCTGATCTTTCGATGTACCTGTTGGAAAGATGAGCTAATCCATAAAAATAAATTCTTCCTTTATAAGGGTCACGTTTCTATCATGCCAAATGAAGGGAGAGAAAAATTCATTGCAGCTGATTATTTATAGAAAACTGATTCTGAAGTTAAATTTGAAAATTGTGCCTCAGTGCACTGCTTGTTACAGGCCATGATTTTAAACGTATCAGTTAATCTTCAATGGAGGGCTACCTACATTGTGAAAACTGAACTGTCTCCAGCCTATTGTGACAAAGAGAGAAACAGATGCTGGCCAGTTAGGCAAACTGCTCCTTCTAAAAACAGCAAGGACGACAGTCGTCTGTATTATGCTAATTATGCCTCACCCAGGCTCCTACTAAAGTTAGCGAAGTTCAGGCAGGAGCATACAGATGGCGCTCTGGTGGATGCAGACAGTCACACTCAGAAAACCAGCGCACCCCTCCATCCCTAGCTTCGCGCTCACTCAAACAACACATAAACAGTCTTCCATTAACTCTGAGACTGCCTACAAGTTGTCCGAATCTCATTTTATGCTACATCATTACAATTAATACATTAAATTTTTTAAAAATTTTACTTAGATTATATTTAAGTTCACTTTGAATCTCATCTAGATTTTATTTCAATTCTGCAATACTGATCTTAAACACTGGTATACAGCATTCCGATGAAGGTCATTAATGTTCTCAGACTTAATAACCAAAACCCAGGAAATGGTTCAGAGAACTCACAGGAAACTTCTCATCTTAATCTACCACATGTACTATGGCCATCTTCTACTTTCCACAAGCATTTCACTTTTCCAGCCCCCTTTCCCTTACATAAACCTCTCTGCTTTCTGAATGTCACCATGTATACATTTATTCTCCATGGGTTTCAGATTATTTCTCTCTGACTCTATAAATCATGTATAAGTTATGCACTGGTGCAGGGCTGGGACACTGAGCACTTACACACCCCCGGTTCTCAGATGGATTCCCCACTAGTCTTCAATTCCTAAGCTCCTTAAGGTTCTAAGAAACTTAAAATATTAGAAACTCGCTACAAGTCACAAAATTAATTTATCTACTGACATGTTACCCTCTCTGGTTTAGAAAAGGGGTTGGCAACCCATAGCCCATGGGCTAGACCTGGCTTCCTGCCTGCTTCTGTGTGGCCTGTGAGGTAAGAATGGTGTTTACCTCTGTATGTGGCTGGGAAAAACAAAATAGAAGAACAATACAGTATTTTAGGACATGTGAAAATTACACAGAACTCATGACTTAACAGTTGCCAAGGAGTTTTTGCTGTGTGCTTGTCTTCCGAGGGTGGAATAGAAGCTGCCTTGGAGAACTCACAATCTGCGAAGCCCAGCAGCTCACCTCGCCAGGCCCTCCCTGGTCCATAGCAACACAGTGTTTTTCGAAGTATCCTGAGTTTTATATAAAGTCGATTAAAAGTACGATGCACAAGTGCATGGATACACTCTACTTCAAGAACTTCTGAACACAACTATTCTTAAGCGCCATATCTGAAGGCTGTAACTACATTTCTGTCACTGTGTTTTTTAACCTTTTCAACATTTAACTGTGACAGACACCACAGTCTGGGGCCCCAGAGGGCTGCTTCATCAGCCAAGTGGTCGCTCGACCCTGGTCTAGACCTGAGGAAGCAAAAGAAATAGCCAACATGGCCATGTCATGAAATAAAATAAGTAAAATAAAATAAACCATTCTCAGAGCCTGACTTCACTGTTCAGGCTTATCTTTCCTGAAACATGAACCACATAAAGCGCATGATAAATCAACGACTGATTCTTATAGAAGAGGTAGATTCCTGCCCTTCTTCCATCACACAGAGGCTCTACCATATCTAAACTACATTACACAACTTAAAACCCAAATCGAACACCTGAATAGCGGAAAGCAGAGGGATAAAGAAAGGCTAAGTCCAGCCAAAGACCCAGGCAGGTGAGTGGAGAAGCAAAACAGGAAATACAGAGTAAAGAAAGGCTCGTGAGTAGGACACTGAGCTCTGCAGAGACACAGGGAATCAAAGATGTCTGTGGGCCTCCAGTCGAGTGCCTGGTGAAGCACAGGACCAGAAGGCTCTGAGACTGAACACAGACAAGGAGTGAGGCGAGACGGGCGATAAGCAGAAGACAAGTACGAGGAGATCGCACACGGCTGCGAAGCTGACAGCTGAGACGGGACCACCAGTATCCACACAGCAAGCAGTGTGAAGAGACAACATGGAAGATCAGAAAGGAAAAACTAAGGAGAGGGGCTTTTCCAACACCTAAGGAAAAGGAGAAAACGGGATCAGTCGTCAACCTGCAAGGGCCAGAAGGCCATCCAGCCCCCTGAACCCAGAAGGGCCACATTCAGGTCTTGAGGCCGTGACACAGTACATACAAGTGCAGCAATTCAAACCTAGAGAAAAGTATAACAACCTGTGGAAAAACGCTACAAAGAGGCAATAAAGTCACAGAATTGAAACTTAAAAAGTAAACTTTAAAAAAAGAAGAATGAAACAAGATTAGTCACTGACATTTTTCTAACAAAGGACAAAATTAAAATTGTTCATAAAGTGCATACATGAAAGTAACAGACCACAGAACACAAAACTGTTAAAATAACAAAGCAAAAGGATTAATTCTCAAGGCTGAGTGACTGCCCACGGTGGCTTCCAGCTGACAGGGGCAGCTGCTGCCGCTCTAGACAGCTGTTCAGACCAGGAGCTGCTTCCAGCACTGCAGCATAGTTTTCTACCTTTTCAAAACTGTTTTCAGTCAAATGAATAATATAGAGAATTGAACTTGGATCCACATCAAAATTTCTGCCCAAGGAGGCAGGCAACAGAGTGTTAAAGTGTAGTTACAATCACCTTTGATACTAATACTGTTTTTACCCACTACTTCTCAGATTTACAGAATAAAATGCAAGGTAATACTCAGTTTGAACACTTCTACAGAAAAAGATTTTTATGTACACTGAGGGACGAACAACCTTGTTCTCGCTATTTTTTTTTAAATATACACTATATGCCTACAACATTTTAAATGCTGTATAAATAGGCAAGCAGTTGTAAAGCTGTTGACTAGCATTTTTAAAACAAATGAAAAGGTAAACTATAATTAATGGTTGGGATTTAGCAAAATAGCTTATCAATTTTTAAACTGGTCTTTATCTGCTCTTTTGTCCCAGTTGCTATAACTAATGTGGATGTTTGCACCGTATCTGCAGACAGATCAACATACACACACTCACACACACACACTCTCTCCCACACTCTATCAGACACACACACACGTATTTTCCCCAGCTTCTGCCTATTACACTGGGGCCCTCTTGGGCAAAGATGGGAACAGGTTCCTAACTTCTTCATTATTTAGCAAACAATAAGCAGGACTATTTAAAGCAGGGGTCCAGCCGAAGTGAACTGCTACTTAAGAACACTGACTTAGCCCACGGCTGGCAACAATGTGCACGGTTCCAGAGAGCTCATCTCATGTGGCCCAGGGTCCCAGGACTTCCTTGATTCTGCCAGGTCATAAGGTCAACACTCCTATCAGCACAGCGGGGGCAGTGCCTGCCTTCTCCACCCTCACTGCCCAACCCCCGCCTCCAACACACACACGCTCTACGTGTCAGTAATATGATGGCAAAGCTGCAACCAACCAGACAAGGATCAGAGGTGAGGGCTCGGCTAGGAGGCCAGACATCAGTGCCATCTGCAAAATGTCAACTATGCCACTCTTCTCACTAAAAGTTTAATTTGTTTTTAAAAATGTAGCTATTTGCTCACTGAAATGTTATTTATATTACTATGTAGTGGTCTGATATTGCTATTTTTAGGTGAATTAATAATTTATATTTTAAAGTTCTCAGTTTGAATTTTTAATATGGAAAATATAAATACTATTAGCTATAACCCACATAAACCAAAGCTCTTTGGGGTTCTCGATAATTTTTAAGAGTGTAAAGAGGTCCCAAGACCAAACACCTTGAGCCCTATGACATTAAACCCATCCTAATTATATAACATTCTTATAAACCAGCAAAAACATTTCTATACAATCTTTGTTTAAGCAGTATACTGATTAGAAAAGGCGGCTTTGGAGGAGAAAAGCAATCTGTCCTGTTTCACTTAAGAGAAATATAGAAGCTGGCCTTCCGTGGCACTCTTCTGTGGCCTCCCTGTGGGCGGGGGTGGGGGGCAGGACTTACGGTAAAGAACAGCTCCATGACCCTGCTGTCCAGGAGGGCCTCCCGCCAGGACTCCGTCGGCTTCAGGAGCACGTTCTGTGAGGACTCAAACATGGCTATATAATGTCTGCCCAGTTATCCGGGGTCAAGGTCAACCACAATAACATTCCGACTTTGTCTAAAATGTAAGCCTAAATATAACGGAGCCATCCAGAAAGAATGTAATGGAAACAGTTTAAGCCTCTTCACATATGCTACACAATTCCTGCCTGAAGCTAAGGAATAAAAGGCATTAAGTGCTGGGAAAAAAAGAATGCTACAGGAATGCAGATAACAGTTCCATTATAATTATATGTCACGCTGCAGGGATAGGCGATCTGAGTGGTGGCAACAGAAGGAAACCAATGCAAAACAGATGCCAAAACACAGGCCAAAAAAAAAGGAAAAATCAACTTCTGCATTTTTATCCCATCACTTCCCTCCAGGATCTTACAGCAGCTAAAATCACTTATACAAAATGCAAGTCTCATAGTCTGCTTGGAAAAACAGCATTTCCCCAAAGAAATACATTTTTCTGGGAAACAAAAAAAGAGACCAGGAAGAGCAAATACACGTGGTGCTGAAGGAGAACAAGTCCCACACATCAGAGCATTCGACTTTACACAAAGAAGTTATCTGTTTACACAACCTCTATCTCAGATTAAAAACCAATGTTTATGGTGTTCAGGCGTTCACTGTTAGCTGCTGCACAGAATCCTGTCCTCGCCACACAGTCACCATGACACACCTGCAGGTGTCTGTGAACAGAACTCACTTGGAGACACGGACAAAGTCACTAAGGATTTGAGAAAGGAGAAGCCTGTGTGGACACAGAGACAGCGCTGCACCCCGTCTGCACAAGCTAAGTGCCCACAAACATATGTGGCTACGTGCTCATCGCCCAGTGAGAAACTTCAACAGGTTATCCAAAACTACAGGTGGCAAAAATTAGACGTTAAGTCCAAATGCTGTATTTCCATTAAAGCCCAAATCATTAACAGAGAACATTACAGGCAACGCTCTGGAAATGTTTTAGATTTTTGCTTAATAAATATCTAATCTCACTCTGTGTCTTAAGAGCAAGGAGGGGCACTGAGAGCTCCTTCAGAAGCCATTGCTTGCTTCTGAAAAGTCACCCCAGAAGTGGTCTGCCTTCATGTGACTGCTGAACGAAAGTGAAACTCAAACCAGGTTCCATTCAGCTCACTTTCCCCTTCTTCTGTCTGCCCCCTCGTGGAGCTGGGAGCAGCGGGGACTCCGTACATGGTGGGGGAGACACCACCTCCTCCACGACCTCATCCTCTCACAAGGCTCCCATTTGGGGTACAGCTCCACCAGAAGGGAACAAATGACTGAGCACTAGGCTCCCCATGAGCTGTCTACAAACGGGGCCTGATCGCCTTTTAGAGAAACACACCGACGTGTCTGTGGTGGACTTATCTGATGTCTAGGACGTGCCTCACAATAATCTGGGGCTGGAAGAGCACACATAAAATAAAGCTTACAGCTGTTGAAGCTGCGTGTTCTATTTCTGGCATCTTTGGAATTTTCCACAATAAAAGGTTGGGGCATAAAACAAAGAGGCTTGAACACATGAAATAAAGCACCTGCATAAGGCAATAAAGTTTTTGTACTTTACTAAAAATACTTCACTTACACTTTTCCAAGTTAATTTCCTTAACTTGCAATGTCCCATTTTACTAATTAAAGGCAATCTGGGGGTATATAAATGTTCAATAATGAAAAATATTAAATACTTACACTGAGTACTATATTGAGCAAAAACATTACAACAACTTCGTTTTATTTTTTTAAGGAGTCACAATCTGACATTAAAATGGTAATAAACTGTTATCTGTTGGAATCCAAATCTAATACACAAAATATCTGTGTATAATCACTACATACTTCCAATTAGGAAAACAACAGAACTTAATACACTATATGCTCACTAAGATGTCAAGATTCTACTTCACATCAGGTGAGTTGTGCGACAGACTCACTGAGCCTTGATAGAATGGTCAGGCCACTTGCCCTGGGTTTCATTCATGCAGCCGCCCAGGCAGCGCAAACGCATGCGGCTCTCAGGTGAGGAGTAATGGAGGCCCCTGAAAGGCCCAGCACAGAGCGGGGGCGCTGGGGGCGGAAGCAAAGAGGGCGTTTATGGACTCTGCTAGCCCTGGACACATGGAAAAGCTCATTTCAGCCTGCCAGTTATAAAACAGCAAGGGCTTCATCCAGGTCCTTGGTAAGTGAGAGGCGATAATGTCAAAAATAGGTATTATTACAAAAGGAAACAAGACCTGGACCAAGGCACTTGTTCAAGTCTCTTTCTTATCTTTCATTCAATTATAAAGAGTATATGTTCCATAAATACTTGTAGACAGCAGTTACTCATATTAAGAGGAAATAGGTAAAAGTTTGAGAGAGGGCTTTTTTCCAGATATGAAATAAAATTACATGCAATGGCTCACCTAAACATCAGGTGCAAAATAATCCTCAAATCTTTTACTTCCAGTGTTAGCTGCTCTTGATTTTGGCTGGTTTAAACGCACTATTCCTGTGCCCAGTCTCTATGGGAAAATGTCCTTAAAAAGTTGACAACCAGGCCGGTTTTAGAATCATCATTCCTTACATGCTCTCCACAGCACAAGACCACCTCAGACTTTAATATCTGGCACCATCAGAAAATACGTTTCCCCAACAAGTATTTTAAAGTTCCAGGTGAGTTTTGTTTTCTAACTCCAAACCTGGAAAGGCTCTTTATCTCTGGCAGGACGCCTGCCTTCTGCTGAGAAAGCTCACTGGTAACATGCCTGGCCAAGAGGCACTGCTGACTGTTCCCTGAGGAGTCACTCTAGACCCTGCATACTAACCCACCTTCTCTCTACTGCTCAGCTGAGCACCACCACCTAACACCAGGTGTTCACAGTAACAGTGAACATGTGCTCCAGTTTGTACAACAGGACACAACTGTATGACTCAGTTATAAATAACACCTCTACCAAAATAACATAATTATCCTCAGACACATTTTAATATGAACTTAAAACATAAAAACAACAAAATGAAACAAATTTTTAAACACATTGTTCTAACAAGAAACACAATGTTTTTAGCACACTGTCCTGTGAAATGGCTGGAGCTGCTGCCTATGAAAGGAGAGAAAAGGGACCCCTGTGCTGCCTGAAATACCGCTTTTAACAACGTGTGCTCACACCATGGTTCAACTAAAAAGCCAGTTAGAAGCGTATCACAGCATGAACACAACCAGTCACCCGCAGATCTGGACTGTAACTGCAGACTCAAATTAACGTAGAGAATTAAGGTAATTCAACTTTTGATTTGGTATTCAGTTCAGTTGCTCAGTCATGTCTGACTCTTTGCGACCCCATGAATCACAGCACGCCAGGCCTCCCTGTCCATCACCATCTCCCAGAGTTCACTCAGACTCACGTTCATCGAGTCTGTGATGCCATCCAGCCATCTCATCCTCTGTCGTCCCCTTCTCCTCCTGCCCCCAATCTTTCTCAGCATCAGAGTCTTTTCCAATGAGTCAACTCTTACTTATGTCTCTACTATGTATAAGTGACCCTGAAATACACTTCTCCCAGATAACTCTTAATGTAGAATACTTTAAAAACAAAAGGAGAAGACCATCACTGAAGTTCAGAAATCTAGCGCTTTTCCTCTTAAGAAAATAATTTTAAATGATTTAAAATTTAAATGAAGCAGTATTTCTCCTTCTTTTCCGGTTTTGTGCCTTTATTTTTCCTCTTCTGTGACCATCACACTCCTTCTTTCCATGATTCCAAAATCTTTACCTTTCTCAAGTTCTTGTTTAATAACTTGTGATTCTCTTCAAACCTAGTCTATGATACACAAATGGTAATTACACTTTTCTTTTCCTGACAGACAAAAGCAAGTTTTCCCAAAAACCTATTACACGAAGCAAGAGTCTCTCACAGTTTTAACAAAACAACAGGTTCTCATTTAAAAGTTGCAAAAGTCTCAGTTTACAGCGCTACTTTAACAGCTGTGTCGTGATATTAACATGATATTGCTTTATCTTTTTATCTAAATACATTATCAATAAAGAAAAGTCTAACAATGAAGTGATCATTTACTAAATGATCTTTTATTATATACCTGTCAGGTTTTAGGAGACATACGAGTCAATCTGGTGATTAATAACATTAAATAGCAATCATTTACCAAAATTCAAATCAGATTTTAAACCAAGAATTTTCTGGGGCTATAACTTTACGTATTTTTTTTTAAAATAAATACTAAACTCAAGTAATTCATATTTTGTATCAAAACCATTCATT
Source organism: Aepyceros melampus (assembly GCA_006408695.1). Taxonomy (NCBI): domain Eukaryota; kingdom Metazoa; phylum Chordata; class Mammalia; order Artiodactyla; family Bovidae; genus Aepyceros; species Aepyceros melampus. The sequence goes on from SJXQ01007494.1 coordinate 122,794, forward strand.
TGTGATCAAATAAAATTCAACCCACATGACAGCCACAGGGAGCTGCTTTCCGTTTTTAATAATCCCACATTAAAAAAAAAAAAATCTGTCATCATGTCAATGTCACTTCACCTTCCCGTGTTTTCACCAACTTCGCGAACAGGAGCTACAGTACAAGGAGTCCCGTGTCCCTGGACACACTACAAGCCCCTCTCCGAGCAAGGCTGCAATGCTGAAGTGGAAACCTAGTGTCTTCCAAGCTCCGCACTCTCAGTCCCCTGGAAATTGGTACAGCTGGAGGCTAACTGCACACACGGTGTAGAATTAACTCTCCGGCTCCTGGCCTTCCTCCCGCGGAGAGTTTACAGAGCTTTAAAGCTCTCCTCGGGTGAAGCTCGCCCATCCAAGCAGCCAGAGGCACCAGCACCTGGCGCCCTGGGACCGCCGGCCAGAGCCTCACACACGGAAGAGCCAGGAGCACAGGCTGCCCACACCAGCCACAACTGTCAACGGATAAACCAGCCAGTCTTCTGTCTCAACCACACAGCGTGACCCATAAGTATAGGCTCTTAACACAAAGGGAAGGTCACCTTGGAAACACACATGCAAATGAGGACCTGTTCATCTGCGGACCCCTTGGACCCCTTCTGCACGGAATCACCACGCAGTGGGGACCAACAGCAAAGCAACAACTCCACAGCTCACATCACAGTGACAAGTTAGCCTCCAACAAATGTGGAAAGCCTAGAGTCTCAGCAGCCTGGCCTTGCAAGCACCTCACAGCACAGGGAGCCCTTGCGGCAACCTCCTACACATCTTACAGAAGGAATAACTTAACTCTCCCATCTCCCCACACTCTTTGTCCCACCTCATTAGTAAAATGAAAAATTTCAGAAGCAAGGGGAAGCCCAGTTTTTCTCCTGATATATTTAATCTCCATTAGTGCTACTTTTTCTAACAACAAAAACTGCTATTTCTGGCACAGCACAGAACCATGGAGCCCAGTCTCACACAGCACTTAGTCCAAGGAACCAAAGTCCTTTGAAATAAAGGAGAACTGACCTCACCTGAAAGTCTTCCAAAGCCTTGCCTCCAAATAGCAACGTCGGCTTTACTGGAAATCCTAGAGTAGGGGAAGCTTCTGTACCCCGTTACTATCTTATGATCCAGTTAGCTTCCCCAAGAGCTTGAGCTGAAAAATTTTACCAAAACCAAATCGGATCCACAAAAATAGAATACCAATAAAAGGCAGTGTAACCAAACTAAAAAAAGAATGACTACTTATGCCAACATACCACACATACCTGCCAAGATTCTTATTACAAAACGACATTGTCATCTCTGATGAGCGTTGCCAACCCCAAGCGTTTATGGACGCTAGGTGAGCTGACAGCTAAACAGTGTCAGCAGCACAGACAGACACCCGAGGCCTGAGCGACGACTGCTGAGCTGCCTGCTCAGTGAGCGGGACGCACGCATGTGTCAGGCATGTCACCGCAAAATGAACACTGCACAGAGCTGACCACCCAGCAGCAGGACACAGCCCCGCTTCCCTGTGCTCCCAGACAGGCAGCAGACAGGCACTGCTCAACACGCTAACGAAAGGAACGTGATACCTGAGAAGTGGGCCAGTGGGAGAAAAGCACAATGTGCACGTCAAAAGCCACAGCAAAGCAAATGTGGCATGGCCAGGGTGCGGGACAGAGGGACAGTCAGGAGGCAGAGAACTCCACGTGCTGAGGCCCAGGGCAGAAAGAGGAGGGCCCCACGGGGGCAGCGCATGCTTTTCAATGGGGGTGGAGCTAAGACAGAGGACCCAGGACAAGGATGCTCCCTTTAGACAATAATCATCCGCAAAAATGAAAGCAGGTGAATTTCACCTCAAATCTTTACAGACAGAGCCCAGAGTGGCTGTCTGTGACATCTGCCAAACTGCAGGAGCTACAGGCTTTGCACCCCCAGGCCTGGAGTGAGGACACCTCCATAAACCACTTCTGTGCATAAGAAACCTACATGTAAATCCTTAAAAAAATACCCAACAAAACAGTTTGCAGAAGACATGTATACAAAAAATCCAAAAACAATCCACTAAAAATACTATTTGAGCTAATAAGCAGGTTCAACAACATTACATGGTACAAGATCAATATACAAAAACTTGTATTTCTATATACCAGCAATAAACACAAAAATAAATTTAAAATCAGCTGTTTGTAATTGAATTTTAAAAAGTAAATACTCAGAAGAAATTTAACAAAAAAAGTATAAACTTCTACTCTGAAAACTATTAAAAGAGTTGAAAGAAAAAAAGAGATCTACAAAGTGGAAAGACATCCATGTTCATGGATTCAAAAACTTAGTATTTTGCCACTTGTTTAACACGGCAACTCTCCTCAAACTGATCTACAGATTTAACATAATTCCTATCAAAATCCAAGCAGGCTTTTTTGAAGAAATTGATAAACTGACCCTAAACTCCAAATGGTTACAAAAAAAGACACAGAGAAGACAAAATAATCTTGAAATACACTATTACATTTAGAGTCAGGTGATTTTACACATGGAGCCAAAAGCAATTCACCTGGGAAAAAAAAGTACCTGTACAATAAACTATGCAGGAACAATAGGATATTACATGTAAAATCCCACTATACCTTATATTAAGACCTCATGCATGACAGATCTACACACAAGGCCTGAAACCATAAAACTCTTAGAACAAAATAAAGGATTGAATCTTTGTGATCTTTAGAACAAAGAACTGACACAACTCAACTTACTATAAATCTACAATAATCAAGACGATACGGTTTTGGAGAAAGAACAAATAGATCAATGGCACAGAACAGAGAAACCAGAAATAGAACTACAGACACATAGTCAAATGAGCTTTGAAGGAGACGACTAATACAATGAAGCAAAAAAAGTCTTCCACAAAGGCTTAATTTACTGGACATTCATATACCAAAAAAACAGAATCAAGACATAGACCATATACTTTTCACAAAAGTCAACCAAACTGGATCATAGTCCTAAATGTAAAAATGGAAAACTGCAAGGGACTTCCTGGCGGTCCAGAGGTTAAGACCCTGCGCTTTCCACGCAGAGGACCCAGGTTCAACCCTAGTCGGGGAACTACAATCTCACATGCCTTGCAGTGCAGCTGAGAGGAAAAACAAGAATCTTATAAAACTCCTAAAAGACAATATAGGAGAAAGTCTAGATGATCTTGGGTTTGGCTGAATAACAAAGCACGATCCACGTAAGAAAGAACTTATATGCTGGACTTCACTGAAATTAAACATCCCTGATCTGTTCAACTCAATATACTAATTGAGTTAAATGTGATCATTAGACTTTTACAAGGTATAAAACTAACCATTCAACTCCTGCTCAGTTTCCTTAACAACAGATCTCCAATGGCCAAAACTAGAAATTATGTCAGAACTGGGTTCCTTGCAACTAATTTTCTTAATCAGCACTGACAATATATTAACGGCTAAGATGTCCAAGCTGGATTTAAAAAAGGCAGAGGAACCACAGATCAAACTGCTAACATTCGCTGGATCATCAAAAAAGCAAGAGAGTTTCAGAAAAATATCTACTACTGCTTTACTGACTACACCAAAGCCTTTGACTGTGTCGATCATAACAAACTGTGGAAAATTCTTAAAACGATGGGAATACCGACCGCCTGACCTCAGATATGCAGATGACACCACATTTATGGCAGAAAGCTGAGAACTAGAGAGCCTCTTGATGAAAGAGGAGAGTGAAAAAGTTGGCTTAAAACTCAATATGCAGAAAATTAAGGTCATGGCATCTGGTCCCATCACTTCATGGCAAGTAGAAGGGGAAACAATGGAAAGAGTGACAGATTTTATTTTCTGGGAGCTCCAAAATCACTGCAGATGGTGACCACAGGCATGAAATTAAAAGATGCTTGCTCCTTTGAAGAAAAGCTATAACAAATCTAGACAGCATATTAAAAAGCAAAGACATTCCTTTGTCAACAAGGTCCATCTAGTCAAAGCTATGGTTTTTCCAGTAGTCATGTATGGATGTGAGATTTGGACTATAAAGAAAGCTGAGTGCTGAAGAACTGATGCTTTTGAACTGTAGTGTTCGAGAATACTCTTGAGAGTTCCTTGGACTGCAAGGAGATCCAACCAGTCCATCCTAAAGGAAATCAGTCCTGAAAATTCATTGGAAAGACTGATACTGAAGCTGAAGCTCTAGTACTTTGGCCACCTGATGCGAAGAACTGACTCACTGGAAAAGACTCTGATGCTGGGCAAGACTGAAGGTGGGAGGAGAAGGGGACAACAGAGGATGAGATAGGTGGATGCCATCAGCGATTCAATGGACATGAATCTGATAAACTCTGGGAGTTGGTGATGGACAGTTGGTGATGTTGCAAAGAGTCGGACATGACTGAGCGACTGAACTGAGTTTCACTCCACTGCCATAGTCTTTGTCTTACATTTGAACTAATCCACTCAAAGGAAGAAATGCTTGCCTGCAGTCCTTGAGCCAGCAAATAGCTGTCCAGGAACACACACGGACAGAGAGACACATCCTTGAGCATCGTGACACAGGATCCCATCCCGAAAGATTGAGACTCACTTTTCTTGACACAAGGAGCGCTTGCCTTCAGTGACACTGCAGTCCTGCTTATCATTTTTAGATGACAGGTCTTCCAAGGCCCTCATTACACTTTATTAAAACATTTTGTATGTGTGTATCTTTAGACAAATTCTGTTTCCAGAGCACTATTTCCCTGTACATAACAGCTGTTCTTCAGTCAAGTGAATTTTCCCGTAAAACAGAGACTTTAAAGTTGGCTACAATATACACAGCATAACTTTCCTTGATTTTCCCACCTATCATTAATGTATTGACAGCTCCATATGGCCTGTTACTTTTTCAATCTGTCCCAGAGTTTTTTAACATCTTTCGTCCCTTTCACCAGATCCTCCCTGGTGGCTCAGATGGTAAAGCATCTGCCTGTAATTAGGGTAGATCAGGGTTCAATCCCTGGGTTGGAAAGATCCCCTGAAGAAGGAAATGGCAACCCACCCCAGTATTCTTGCCTGGAAAATCCCATGGACAGAGGAGCCTGGCAGGCTACAGTCCATGGAGTCGCAAAGAGTCGGACAAGACTGAGTAACTTCACTTTCTTTTCCCCTCGACCGCCAACAAAAACTGGAGCAAAACTTAAGATCGCAAAACACAAAGGGGAAATGTTTTTCAAAGCAAACCTAAGATAATATGTGCCCCCTAACAATCAAAAGGAATATATTGGAGATACAAAACTGATTATTAGCATAAAGAGCAATTGAGACTAGGGTGGAAAGGATTAACCTCTCTGTGAGTTCTGCCCCGTTCACTGTGACCTTCCTGGGCAAGAGGTCTGGGGACTCATTCCCCTTCCCAGCGTCTGACAGCTCACGTTCTGTCACATAAATGGAGTAGCCCCCCCGGCAAACCATGAGTTTACACCCCAGGGGTTGAATGAGTTGCTATCTGTGCAGAGTCCACAGTGCATCCTCATGTCTGAAATCGCTGGTTCTCTACGTCCTTCTGCTGATCGTCCGCTCTTTTCTCCTAAACAGACCCCTATCCTCCAAGAAGGGACTAACACACACAGAACAGGTTCAATGAAACACCGTTTAACTTCCTGTACTGTAAGGAATAGATCAGATCAAGGAAAACAGAGCACAGCATGGACAGCCAGCTGATCAAGCACACTCCTAGGAGCTCAGCAAACATGTGCTAGCTCCCAAGAGTGCTGTAAATGTATCCTCTTGTTCAATTCACTCATAGTCCATGTCCCCATTCTACAGGTGGACGCAGTGAGACTCAAAGGAGTAAGTAACAGGCCTGAGATTGTCTGAAACTCAAGCCTGTATCTGTGACTCAACTAGGATGCATATTACTGCTTTCAGTCTATCAAGTAAGCAAATGTTCTAGAAAAGCAAATCAAACTCTAAACTAAGGAACAGCAGCAGTTCATTTAGAACAGTTCTAATAGCAGTTCTAGCACAAGTCTCTCTACTTAAGTGAATAATTAAAAAGCAGATACTTTGTATCTGTAATATAGTCCATTTAAACTCTGTACCACTAATAATGTGCTGTGCTCAGTCCTGTCTGACTCTGTTCAACCCTATGGACTATAGCCTGCCAGGTTCCTCTGTCCATGGAATTCTCCAGGCAAGAATACTGGAGCTGGTTGCCGTGCCCTCCTCTAGGGGATCTTCCCAACCCAGGAATCGAACCAGGGTCTCCTGCATTGCAGGTGGATCCTTTACCAGCTGAGCTACTGAAATTTTCATGTTTTTATATTGGGAACACTTTTTGATGAGTAAATGTATTACTACCTTATTATCTACACTTTAACAACACTGTAATCAACAAAGATCAATGGAGAACTCCCAACTAGCCTTAAGGAAAGTCGGCCACAATCTGAATGAAATCACAGGTTACAAGACAAAATGACTGGGTTTCTTGATAAAACTCCCTCCCTACTAAGGCAAGCAGCTATCCCTTGGTTAGCAACAGCCCGGTGATGTACCATGCCTTCCATGTATTCAACCCTCTTCTACAAAGTTATAAACGAAACTTTAAATGTCCTAAGTATTCCACTGCACTGTGGTAATATAAAGTAAAATTCCATTTCTAAAAGGTTCTTCTTTTCTTTCAAAAACACATTTTCTTGACCTACAGAGACATAGTGCCCTCAGCTACAAAAGTCACGCAGGACCGCGGCCACACGTCAGCCTGCAGAGGCTGGAAGGATATGGTTTGGAGGCAGGAAGTTCCAGCTGAGGACGTGGTTGGCCAGGGCGAGGTAGCGCTGGAACACGGATGACATCTGGGCACTGAGGTGCTCCCGCCGGCTGAACTCCTGCAGCACCTCCACCGTCAGCAGGAAGATCTGGCGGAGGTCTTCCTCCTGTAGTCAATTAACCACAGGTGCTCTGGTCAAACGTTTATACAAAATACATTCCCTTTTAGAACCATAAAAGCAAATGAACAGAAACCTTAAAATCTCCAATGGAAAGCATGACTTCTTTAAGGACACCTTCCATTTTTAGGCCTGCCTGGAAGTTATATTGCAAAACACTCTCAAGTGATGCCATCTGAAGACACCACCATCACTTACAGGCCACTCTCCAGAGAAGCAGGTCTGAGGTGAGGGCCAGCGGCTTCAGCGTGAGCCCTCCAATTGAAACCAGTGTCTTCACATAACTCACTCTGGAGCCAAACAATACACATGAAACAAAGAGCCCAGGCTATCTGCAATAACACTGAAATACACAGCCCTTTCTGGCACACTGCCAGGCCTACTTTTAAGGCCACCAGAGTTACACCAACTGAATTAGTACTATCTAAACACAATATGAACAAAATTAATAAGCTGAGGACCTTAATAGTAGCATTTCATTTTAAGACTAAAATTAAACAAACAACCTTAAATCATCAACTATGTTCACTGAACCTATCGCTTTACTGTATCCTATGAAATCACAACACGAATTTTCACGTTCAGGCTATCAATCAACTAGATAAAAGAAATGTTCTCACTCCACTAGAAACAAGTTGAGTAAAAAGTGAATGATCTAATGATTAAAACATAATAACAAAAACAACAGTACCTGGAAAACTCTTTTGCAGTTGCCATGGAACTCCATACTCAGTCCAATATTGCTCGTTTTACTTGAACTTGAGAATTCACTCAACAGTGCAGTGAGAATTGAACAGGCCAATGTTTGCTGTAAGTATTCAATAACAAATGATCATGAATCACTGTTTTCCCATGCTTGGTTTCAATACAGTATCTGTTCAACATAATCAAATGCTTTTATCTCTGGAGCACCCATCATATCTTCTGCCACAAGAAAACCACACAGAACAGGGTAAAGATGAGCTCGCCGCTCCCAGTGGCCTTGGAATTGTAGGTACATCAGCTCACTCCAGTTATGGGAGACTCTGAGCCTGGCACTCAGGATGCCCTCCTACTGTTCCTCAACCACAGCATAAATGGTATTTTAAGGTGATTGATATTTAATGCATTATTTCTTTTGATTCACACAATCCATATCCCCATTTGACATTTGAAAGAAGTGAGAGTCAAAGGGCAAGTCAGCAAGGCCAACTGGGATCTGAAACCAGGTTTGTCTGACGCTAAGTTCTGATGACTATAACATGTATTTCCAAACAGCAGAAAAGTGAAACAGATTTTACAGTCTCCAAAATATTAACCAGGTAGTACTGCTGAGTTTTTGCAACTGAAAACAAAGATTTTCCTTCTCAGTGGCTGTATCAACAGGCCTAACTATCAGCTCACTGCTTTTACTCACACTGTCAAGGTACCATGACAGGGACGATACCACTTACTCTGGCAAGTTTCCAGAGGTCACACAGAAATATGCACACTACCTCTGAACAACCCAAAGATTAAAGCAGGATGATACTATTTATGCAGCTTATACAACAGCTGAGCACAGTCCTACCCGCCCACCAACTGCAACATCTCCGCTCAGAAATGCTTCTGATGTCCGTACCTTGACCTTACAGATGCTTGTCTCGGCCATCTTAGCAAATACACATAAAATTAAATTCCTAAAGATTACCACGCATTGATATTTGTTGAAGATGAAAGATGGTTACACAGGTGACCAATATACTATTTGTAGTGTATTTGTACACTTTTGTAGTATTGGTATATTTTTGCATGTGTCTAATAAAAGTTTCCTCAAAGAAAAGGTAAAAAAGAAATAAATTCCTACTGGCCTCTAAGTCTTAACTGATAAGTATGATGTATAATTAAAAATTATGATAGCACAGTGACCCAGAGACTCAAGCAGCTTGTCAGACTTTTCCACATCAGAAAGCCCTAACAACATGGATTACGTGTGAATACCCTCAGGAATCCTGGGGTGTGCAGACCTGACTGCCTTTGACAGCAAGTCTTCTGACTATAGATATATAGCTTAAACACACACATTCACTTTGTAACTGTACTTCAAAATACACATATGCTATAACATTAAAATATCCCCTTTTACCCAATCTTCAAGAAGAGTGTGTAAGTTGTACTGCCTTTGCAGGGACCCAGGCACAGGGGGAGAAACGAGCGTTCAGAGCTTATCTCAGAGCAACAGCTGACCACACTCCCTTCATCTCACAATTGAAAGAGGCACAGATATGCACCAAGTGCAACCATCTTCACGTTTAGCTAACAAAACTGTGGTTGAAAAACTGGCTTTCTTTTAAAATAGTGATTAATGATCAAAGTGCCAGCAATCAAAAGCTCACAGATACATTTAAGTGGCATTGGGATCAAGATGAATGTAGTTTTTAAACATGGCTAGGTTCTGGTAGGGAAAGTGGGTAGTAGTATTAAACACAAATTAATGAAATTCAAAAGTTAACTTACAAGGATCTAACATGATGGGTTACAAGATCCTATGATTCTGAAAACATTTTTCCGCATACTTTTCACTTTTCTCTTACCCCTTCTAAATAAGACTTCAGTACACAGAAAGAATACTATGAACAGATACCTAAATGTAAAAGAAAACTTCTTACTGAAAAACGGAAACTAATTTTGGAATCTCAGGTGAAATAATCAATCTACTGAAAACGGGACTGATGCACAACTTATTCAAAAGCGTGCAAACAGAACCCAGAAGCACTCGTTAAATATAAACTTATCATCCTTACAAATTATCTATAGTAGTTTCACACAAGTAATCTACAACTTGCCACAAACTGTTTTTTAGTGCCAGATTATTTTGTTATTCAGCAAAGTCTTGTCCGACTCTTTGCAACTCCATGGACTGCAGCACGCCAGGCTTTCCTATCCTTCACTATTTCCTGGAGTTTGTTCAAACTCATGTCCATTGATTCGGTGATGCCATCCAACCATCTCAGCCTCTGCTACCCACTTCTGCTTTCGCCCTCAATCTTTCCCAGCATTAGGGTATTTTCCGACTGAGTAGCCTGGCTCTTCAAATCAGGTGGCCAAAGTACTGGAGCTTCAGCTTCAGCATCAGTCCTTCCAGTGAATATTTAGGGATGATTTCCTTTAGGATTGACTGTTTAATCTCCTTGATGTCCAAGGGATTCTCAAGAGTCTTCTCTAGCACCACAGTTCAGAAGTATCAACTCTTCGGGGCTTAGCCTTCTTTAAAATGGTCCTACTGTCACATCCATACATGACTACTGGAAAAATCATAGCTTTGACTATATGGACCTTTGTTGGCAAAATGATGTCTCTGCTTTTTAATATGCTGTCTAGGTTTGTTATTGCATTTCTTCCAAGGAGCAAGAGTCTTTTAATTTCATAGCTGCAGTCTTCATCCAGTGACTTTGGAGCCCAAGAAAATAAAATCTGTCACTGTTTCCACTTCTTTCCCAAACTATATTCACCTCAGAACAGCATAAACTACAGCCATATATAAATTTTTAGTAACATAACTCACTTTATTATTTGAGTACATGCGACTGAGCATGTACTCACAATAAAGATTTATACGTGAAATAAGCACTTCCTGGGAGTGCAAGCACGGGTCTGTGGTGAGCAAGTGAAGGAGAAAGCAGGAGAACAGACAGGGGAGGACCTTCCTGAGGCCACTCCAGCTGAGGCGAAGGAAGCATGCTTAAAATTAAGTCTCCTTTACCTACATGCCTCAGCAGACACACAGGGAGTCCCCAGTGGGATGGGATTGCTTTTGCAATATCCCAGCACAATGCAGACTTTCACACCAATAAAGTACAAATTCACCCATAAAGGGATTGGCCAAAAAGTTCATAAGCTGTTAAGGGAAAGCAGGAATGAATTTTTTGGCTAACTCAATACATTCTTATTGTAGACTTAGTTTGTTGACCATAAGAATATTTTGTTTTTAAATTAATTTTTCTTCCTACAAAAATAACCATTGAGAGGTTACTACTGTAATGTGTTTACTGCTTTCCAATTTTTAAGTGCAGTTATACATTTTTTATTATAATACATTACCATTATCCCAGTGTATTGTTTTATATTCTACATTTTCCACTTTCCAATCATGATACAAAAGGACAAACTTTCAAAAACAAGTGGGTCCCTAGCAAATTCTCCATTCAAGGACTTAAGAAATACTTGAAAATAAATTATGCGCATGGTCAGCGGTGCTACCAGAAATCAGATACCCTGGCTTTAATCTACCTAAAACCACCAGCTCTTTAAGAACTAAAGTTAAGTGAGACATTGTATCATTAAAAGATAACTGAGCAGTTTTATTTGCTCCTTATGTGGAAGCCCTGCAAGGCTTTGAGATCAGCATCATTAATGATAATACTGTGGCCCAGGGGTGCCAGTTAACAGAAATCCCTGGAGAATGATCAACGTGAAGCATGGACTGTACATGGAAAAAGGGAGGTGCTCTGCACAGACCAGCAGGGCGCTCCTCCTGTTCACAGAGAACGCAGACACTTCCTGGTGTCTAAGACCAGTCACTCATCTCCAGAAAGCCTACCAACCAGTCCCACAAACACAAAGCACCGTGTGAACAGGGCAGGGCACTCAGGAGGCGGCCAGAAGAGCCTCAGAGAAGGGGAAGCTCCTTCTCGGGAAGAAGAAGTGGAGAAAGGGGGGGCTCCCAAGTCCTCCCCTCTACTGGCTGCAGGCATAACCCCTCAACCCCCACAGCTCAATGCCTTCCAGGGCTAGGTCTTATTTCTGTTCTAGAGATAGCCGGGGCTAGGTGTTATTGCTATACTAGAGACAGCCGGGGCTAAGTCTTATTTCTGTTCTAAAGACAGTCAGGGCTAGGTCTTATTGCTGTATTAGCGACAGTGACTCCAATACTTCGGGGGCCAGAAACAAAATCTGTGGTCACTACAGTGGGAACCCCACTGAAACCAGATCAGAGGTGACTGGCTGACCGGCAAGCAGCATACTGTGAGGCTCACACTGAAGTTAGCAATTGGGATGAAGCCGGTATAAAGGACCATCAGCACAAAGAGGTGAACATGGCAATGCTTCATTTATCCAAAATCATAAAGACTAAGTATCTGTTGATCTTCCAAATGCAGCAAGCAAACGCTTTTAATGAAACTTAATTCATGTAAAATTTTCCAAAACAACCATTTCTAAGGCAATTAATTAAACATGGTGTGGTGACAAAGTGAATCCACTAAAACACACAAGGCGAGTTCCCAGCCCACGACACTGGGGGCAGAGCCCAGCCCTGCTGGGCAGACATGTGCCCACGGCTGTGCCCAGGCACCGTCTGTGCCTGTCACTCGCTGCTGCTGGCAGTGTGACCAGCACTAACAAGCAGCCCCAAGCGACAGCTTTCATTTCCAATAACTCAGAAGCCAAATAATAATATTCATTACAAGTATACCCCAAATCAATTCCAAATGAAAACCTTCCACGGGACTCTCCCAGTGGGCCAGGACAAGGACCTTAAACCCTACTGTTTCATTTTAAGAGGTCAGAAAAGCTGGGCCCTGATGGGCTGAGACTCAGCACGTCTAGTGACTGAACCCAAGCACTTCATTGTCTGGCCTCAACTCTCACCCTTGAAAGGACTACACCTTGCCACCACAGAGGTCACGTGGCTGCCCTGAGGTTCAACCTGGATGATGGGGGAAAATACTACATAAATGCAGCACGTATGACAGGATAAAGTCAAAAGGCAACAGCATCCTCATCATCATAAAAACAGCTTGTGTTGGCTTCTTCAGTCCTACTTCCTGACTGCTGACTACAATCCACCAAATTAAAATCACAAGGTAAGTTAGTTACCAATTTAAGAAAGAAAACCAAAACTAAAGCATCGCTAGTGCAATAGAGTGCTTGCTCACCTAGGTTAGTAAGCCAACCTGTGCCTGACACAACATTAACACAAGGGAAGGAGTAAAATGAGTGTGTTCCTAATTTTTTTTAAGCTACTAATGGATTTCAAAGACAAAACTTAATATGTAAAACAAGTAGAAGACATTCAATGAGGTTTAGAAGTAATGAAAGAGTATAAAATGTTTTCTTTCACTGAAGTACTAAAACTTACAAGTCAATTCACCAGTTAACAACTGAAGTAACTGCAGCCTTCACATTAGAAGTCTTAAAGCAGAATTCTCATTTCCAGTAAAAGACACTAATTTCACAGAAATTAGTAAAAGACACTAATTTCCAGTAAAAGACACTAATTTCCACAGAAGTGGAAAGAACACTCTTCAGGGACCACGTGCCTCACTCTCCAGCCTACTGTCACCAGAACAAGATACTCACACACTAACCAGCTGACAAAATACAATACTCTTGTTCAGAGAGAACTGTCTCTTATAATAGCCTGGCTCTTGCCCCCAGAGCTTTATTACCAAGAATAAACTTTATGAAAGGTTGCCATACATAAAGCAGACCTCCAGCTGCTCCTCTAAGCAAACATCAATGAGACTTGTGATAAGAGAGATTAAGTTGCTATCACGTCCACCGGCAGCCGGGAATTTCTCACCCTCTTCTCTCTAGCACGGCAAAGAGGAAGAAAGGAGGCTTAAACCACACATTCAACAGCTTTCAGAGGACTTACACAGGCTGACTGCTTTCAAAGGAAATAAAACAAACATGAAATAGGTTAAAAACTTAGCTTGAATGTTAATTAAAATACAACATTTAGCCACTTTCCTTGGGAAGCTAGGCCTCCTCTGAACTCCTCCAAGGGGTGACCCCCTGCCCTCGGGACAAAGCAGCCCAGCGGGAGGCCTGTGCACACCAGGAGGGGACTCACAGGACAGAGACCCGCACACGCACCGCTTGCAAAGACAGCACAACACAAAGACAATTGTGCAGTCTGAACAGGAAGCTGTGGAACTCACAAAATACAGAGAACAAAGACCACAGGGTACTTCCCAAAGTGTTTAAAGGAAACATGCTGGGCATATGCGCTTAAAACACACAATTAGCTTTCATTCATGGATAATAGCGTAAATACTTTCTTCTGGTTTTCAACACTTAAAATGCCACTGGATAGAAAAAGATGATAGCATGTCCTAAGATCCTGTAAAGAAAAGGGTGTGAGGCCACGAGGGACACAGCATTTGCCAACTGCTCTTAATGCTGTCTTTCCCATACTGGTCAATCACCACCCAGAGAAGTTAAACAATTTCTCAAGTAAGGGAGGTAGTTTACCACCACTGATAAATGGCAGAGCTAGGACGTGAACCTAAGTGTGAATCCAAAGTCAAAATCCATGCTGTAGCATATGACCCTGCCCCTAAATGCGTTCACACTTGAACCTTCACTAGCACGATGCTGGACCAGAAGTTACAGTCAGAAAGCAAGGGGGAGAGCCAGAACTGAGTTAGCTAATAGTCAATTAGCCAAACTGACTAATTTCCAGTCAATTAGGGACAACAGGAAACATCGTTCTTAAAAGAGTAAAGTCAACTAACCTACAAACTCCTGAGGTCAACCCTTTCTTTCATCCAGAGAAAACCAGTTAACGCTTCAAGTATCTCTAAAATCACCTTTATACCAAAAGTTTCTAGCCACCATCATCAGTTTTCCGATTTTATCATTTTGCTTTCTTATCAAAGTTTTAAACCCTTCCCCATTGCTATTCATGTCTCCAAGACTAGGAAAATCTTATGCAAACTCTTGAAGCACTCGCACAAATCCTTAGCAGCTGAGAAGACAGGAAGACAGACTAAAATGTTTCCTGGTCTGCAGCCTCATCTTTAAACCTGCTGAAGGAACAGGAACAGCTCCAGGCACACGTCTTGAACTTGAACTTGCCATATAAATGCAGGAATGCTTTCCAAGTTCAACATTTTCAGTGTGGTCACCAAACCAAATTCATCTAGCAATCTTGAAATTAAGTTCTACATCCCACTACTGACTTCCTGCTACTATAAAAGTCCTGCTAGGAGAAATTTAACTTTAAAAAACTCCTGTTTTGGAGTAGTTCCTGAGAATATTAAATTTACTCATTCCTTTCAAAGGGAATGTACTGTGAACAGTGCAAAATCTTCTCTAACTAAACAGCTACATCTGTTTCAAGCATTCTCAGAACATCGGTTATTTCAGTGGCTCTAAAAAACCAATCGCCATTTGCAGTGGGTCTACTTTCTGGAGGTGGGTCAGGGTTGGTTACCAGGGGGAAAGAGAGGAGGGCACAATTCCCAATTCCTGGCGTGTGCACACTCCTGACAGCAAGGGCTCCGGGCCTTCGCCTTCAGCATCTGGAGGCTTCTGTGGCGAACGAGAACAGAGTAGAAATCCCACCTCGACACTGACACCTCAGCTGACAGGATCACCAAGGACAATCAACAACAATCCCAGAGCCACTGCTAAGTTCCTCAAGTTCACCTCCTGGTCAGTCACAATGAGCTGGAATTCTGTCCTGCACACAAGTCACCTGAGACAGAGAGTCACTAAGTAAAATCAAAGTTACAAAGAGAAGCCTGTTCAGAGTCGGGGCTGGGATGGTATTTCCAAAGGGCAGCCTCAGCTCCAACCTTTTCCCTATGAGTTCCAGCCAGACAGGCTGCCACGACTTCCCCATGACCATCAGTGAGGCCCTCGCTGGAATGCCCACACGGCCAAAAGTGAGACAGGAAAGGCTAACAAATCCATGCAACTGTGGGATGCTAGACACACAACGAATGCAGGCCCTGAGGTGCCAGTGTCTCAAGAGCAAAGCTCTTCACCAGAAGTGGGAGACTCCATCTACCTACAGAGGGTTTTGAGAGCGTCTTCACCTTGGAAATTGTTAATGCAATCTTATCTGCAGACTATTTTCAACAGAGCTCTTCACTACATAAAGTCAAAGTAACTCAGAAAGTATAATGATTCAATGCACATCTTTGAAGTTGTTAGCTTTATATAAACAATTAAACTAGAATACTACGATTAAGTGGAAGGAATATAGAATAGGATCTTTAGACTATAGAGTCTCTAGGCTACAGGGTCCAATTCAGTTGTCTTTTGCAATATGTGGCTATCTTGAATTCAAATAAAATTTAATTAAAATAAAATAAAAAATTCAGCTCCTCAGTCCACAAGCCACGTTTCAAATACTCAGAAGCTGTATGTGCCACAGGCTGGAGAGTGAAGACAGAACATCTGCATCAACACAGCGACTTCTAACGACAGCACAGCTCCTGGAAGAAACCAGCCACAATGCAACACAGCACACCATCTACAGTCAACCACAAACGCTCTGTATCTTGACTGTGTGGTTGTTCACTGGCACACAGAACTGTCACAACTTGATGCGTGAAGTAACGCATGGAATTCACTCCTCAATAAAGCTGATAAGAAAAACTCCAAAGGAAAAACAAGAAATACCTAGGGCAGATATAGGAAATTCCTTTAGTGGAGACCTCACCAGGTCAGTCCCAGCAGGAGTGAGAGGTGAGCATGCACACACACGTGTGCGTCTCTATCGGAAGTGGCAGAAGACACCCAAACACTGGAAGGGAAGGGACAGGGCCCATGGTCCTCCTAAAATGACCTCACACCACAAGTCACGTAACACCACCCTGCTCGCTGGGGGAGGACTAGATACCATCCACATAAAGACGTAAGGGGCAGAGCCTCAAAGACACCTTTCAAGTGATTAAGGAAAAGGAACTGGGAAAGAGAAAAACGACCCAAAATACTGCAAGGTTTAACACCTGAGAATCAGCTGAGCCAGGTACTGCAAACCCCAACTGGACACAAACTAAATCTCCCCCAGCTGATAAAGTCAGCAACTCCAGCCAAGAACCACAGCCCACCACTCTCTAGACTGACTGGTTCTCACAGGCAACAGGAGATGGAAAGGTAAACACCAGCCAGGCTCCCCAGAAAACTCAGGTGTGCAGTCACACCTGGTAGTCACAGCACGCCTTCACCTATTAGTATTGCAACACTTAAGAAATTTCATGTCAGATATCATTTTCATATTTACTTCACACATTTCCAAATCCTTGTGAAAGGTTTATTAAAAATGGGGGGAAATGTTCAACAGAAGGGTAATGGTTAAGAATATTATGGTATATTAGCTTGTAATATTGGATACCATTAAATAGGATTATGAAAACTAAACAAGGTTTATGAACTTATGATTATGAATCCTGGTAACAGAGAAAAACAGAATCAAATGAAAAAGTGAAGTACACTCTACCCACATATAAAAGAAGGACTAGAAGAAAACATGAACAAACAGAAATTGCTTGATTTATCAGACCGTGCCTTTTTTTTTAATGTAGATACCCATTATTGTTGCTGTAACAGCATTAGTGTAATACGAAATAAAACTTAAATATTTACAAATATTTAAGCACACTTACCACAGTGGGGTTGCCACTACTTATCAACTGGCTGACTTCATGAAAAATGCTTTTGCAGTCAATTGATTTATCTAATGATCCTCGTTTTACAATTACTGCTACTGCTAATAGAATCTGTTCCCGAACATACTTTTGGAGGCTGTAAAACATAAAAATCATTGTGAAAACTTTTACACAAATCCAGTATAAAAATACTCCCAGATACCTCACTATGACTCCAACTGCTAGCAGCATGGCTCACAACTAAGATGGCGTGCTCTTGGTCACACACTGGTCTACTGCACAGTCCGGGGCTGGAAGCCACACTCCAGCAGTGACAGTGTAACCCTGGGCAAGCCCTTCACACTCAGAGCCTCAGTCTCCTCATGAAATGGGGGTAAGAGTAACAGAGTTGTCACAACAAGGACTGCCCACTCTCAGCTTCACAGCCCATGCACACTAAGCGCCATGGCAACTCCAGGCAACCTTGCCAGACAGACATGCTGTGGCCTCGTCTCCATCTCCATCACCACTAACATGGAAAGCTAACGTGCTAGCTAGCCAAGACACAGCACTATGAAAACATGCACACTCTTAAAAACCTGTTTGTACAGATAGGAACATGAAAAAAGTCTTTGTATCTAAGTTCTATTCCTCAGTGTGTTGGCAGAAACACCTGTCTCAGATGAAGCCTCCTACAAAGACTGTTGGGCCACAGGGGCATACAGACTTAACTGCCTTTTCACAACCATTTCTTAAAAGGAAGGCTTGGAAAACCTAACTCTGAACTTCATAACCCAGCCTCTAGAACTTCACACAGATTCAACAACCACGTGCCCCTGGGACAAAACCCAAACTCCCCAATGGGGCTCGTGGCAGTAAGACCAGCCCCAGCCTCCCCAACCCCTTGCCATCCAGCACAAGAACCAACAGCACTTGTTTTACTCTGAAAGGTGTCCCCATGTGGACATAAAAGGTAGAGCCTCCACTTTTAAGGCGGTTCCTGGGCCTCCCTCCAGCTCAGCCTCTCCCCGCACTCTCACAACCGCAGCTACACTAAACCTCCCTCAGGGCCGGCCCCCTAAACATCTCTCTCTGCACCTGGCTGGTCATCCAGAGGAGGGCTCCCCACACCACACACAACACGAAGTGTCTGTTTCTGCAGGGCTTAACTGTGTCTCCCTGGTTGGTTGCCATGCCAAGCATGCTGCTGTAGTCCCATGGAAAAAGCACACTGCCTGCCACACAACAGGCATTTACCAGACATTCATCCAAATGAACAAACATATCTTGCTCTGTCAAGAATGAAGAGAAAAACATTCCTTCAAAATAGACCTGAAGGATTCATTAAGCAAATAAAAGCAAAGACCCTACTGTGTCAAGAATGTGAGGTGACCAAGGGGAATGTTTGTACTTCTGGGGAACACAGCAGTTTGAAACAATGACTGCCACTAGAAAGGTACGCAGAGCTAGTTTTAAAGATCACTGCTGGGACTCTTTACGACCCCATGGACTGTATGCCACCAGGCTCGTCTGTCCATGGAAAAATTCCAGGCAAAAATACTCGAGTGGCTAGCCTTTCCCTTCTCCAGGGGATCTTCCCAACCCAGGGATCAAACCCTTGTCTCCTGCACTGCAGGCAGATTCTTCACCATCTGAGCCACCAAGGAAGCCCAAATCACTAGAGAACAATAATACCCAACATTTATTAAGTGCTTATGATCTGTCTTTAAATAAACTAACTTCACAAAATAATACATCTAATCCTCACAATCTTTTGAGTAAAGTACAACTATTTACTCTATTTAATAATCAGACAACTAACGCACAAAGACGTTACTTTGCCCAAGGCCACGGAATTAGTAAGGGGCACAAGGGGGACTCGTAGTCCCGTTCTCAATCACTACGCTATATGCCTCTAAAAAGTGTACCCTGCATTTCACTCATAGATTGGAGGAAACAATAGAAGAGAAAGGAAAACGCTGGTGCCTGCAGTGGGAGATACACAACAGTATGTATGTATTAGTCTACAGTCCCTAACCTGTAGCTCTCTACTCATGTGGCACACCAAAAGCTTTAACTTGACTCTGATCCACTCACAGGACATTCTACAAGATTAAAATGTCTGTGACATGAAAGTCCAAAAAAGGCAGAACTGTTTTAGATTAAACGAGACACAACAACTAAATACAACATATAATCTGTGGTTAAATCCTGAATCCAAAAGTAACCTACAAAAGATAAAAGGGATATAAGCAGCACTATTCAGACAACTGGGAAGGTCAGAATTATAGTGAATAATGTAAATACAGAGTTATATCAAGAGCGCTGAGATGATCTAAAGAGAGCTGCACTGTGGGGTTTAGGGGTGGGAGTCACTGAATCGCTGGCTGAGCCTCTGAAGGGAGAAGGCACATGGCATGGTCACAGCACTCCCCTTTCCACTTGTCTGAACACTTTTCCCCAAAAAGTAAGCGTGGGAGACAATATATAAGTGAACTATTTCCATGTGGAAACTGACAATCAACTCTAAAATAGCTCCTGAACTCACTGGAATTATTACGGTGAGATGATTTTGGATAACACAAGAAATGACACGCACACACAACTGAAATCTGCCAAGCTGAAAGGCTGGGTGAGTGGGCACGTACAGGCGGGGAGGCAGAGACGTGTGATAAATGAACAGCTCCAGGTTGGGGCAGGGGGCCGTCTGTGTGTGTATATGGCCGTAGTAGGGGGTGGTGGACTGTGATACATGAGAGGCTAGTCAAGGCTATGGTTTTTCCTGTGGTCATGTATGGATGTGAGAGTTGGACTGTGAAGAAGGCTGAGCGCAGAAGAATTGATGCTTTTGAACTGTGGTGTTGGAGAAGACTCTTGAGAGTCCCTTGGACTGCAAGGAGATCCAACCAGTCCATTCTGAGGGAGATCAACCCTGGGATTTCTTTGGAAGGAATGATGCTAAAACTGAAGCTCCAGTACTTTGGCCACCTTATGCGAAGAGTTGACTCATTGCAAAAGACCCTGATGCTGGGAGGGATTGAGGGCAGGAGGAGAAAGGGTCGACCGAGGATGAGATGGCTGGATGGCATCATGGACTCAATGGGCGTGAGTCTGAGTGAGCTCCGGGAGTTGGTGGTGGACAGGGAGGCCTGGCGTGCTGCGATTCTTGGGGTCGCAAAGAGTCGGACACGACTGCGCGACTGAACTGAACTGAAGTACTGTGAACTCAGAGACTGCTAGTGAACCGGGCAGGAACAAAGCCACACAGAACACTCTGACAAATCTTTTCAGTTGTGTGTCTCTCTGTCACCACGACCAGCATCCTTAATCACCAGCAGTTCTCATTACATAACATTTCTACATTGAGTGTGAAAATAAATATCTGTGTAAAAAGTGTTCAACTGCACAAACTGCACACAAGAACGATGCCTCTCCTTAGGAGACTTGGTATTGAGGGGACTTAAAAAAAAAAAAAAGACATACAGTAAATGAGTTTCTCCCAAAACCTGTATGGCCAGTAGTTTTCCTCATTTGTTTCTAAATCATATAGGCAGTGAATTCACACAATCTTGTAAAATTTTTAAACAATACAATGTCTACACTATAAAAAGAAAACTCACTCTCACCCCATTCCTCAGACCTGGCCCTTCTCTACAGGAAGCTTAGAAAGAATGCAGTGCTTTCTGCTCTGTGACCTTCCCAACACGGCTGCCTCTAATGGTGCCTGACTTCCCCCAGCCCTCATGGCCACTCACCTATGGCTTATAACATACACCAAGAGCCAAAAGAAGCACCAGTAAGTATAAAGGATTTTTGACCGAGTCAAAGATCAACTCTTATTTATAAACAAAATTCTGGAACTGAAAACAAAAAGCCCTAACATCCAAGCACAATCTATTCAAAGAAATGAAAGCCAGTGTCACAAGCTTATAGTAAAAAAATCCTCCTTCATTAAGTTCCAAAACAACCTACCATCATATGTACGTGAATTTTTAAGATATGAGCCCACACAGAGCTTAACCATAAACATCAGTGACTGAAGAGCAAAGGAAAACCCAGCCTGAGGATGAGCTGAGAGCAGGTACTCACTGAGGTCTCTGCAGGACGTAGGTCAAGAGGAAGGTGCGTAGGGACTCGATACTGCCCTTCTCCAGGAGAATCCACTCTCGGACCACGGCCTCCATGATGGCTGTGGCAGCTTGGAAGAGGACATAGTCCACTTTACTCGTTTCTGGGGAAGAAACCAGACACCGTCTTTAAATAGCAGCCCACCTTCCCCTGCGCATTCTGCGTTTATTAATTTTAAAGAGAACTTTCAGACAAGGAAGGAGATGGTTACCTGTTCCTTTTTTATCCAGTGACCTTGCTCTAGCACCACAAAGAGGTTAGTTCCTCTCAGAAGACACCTCAGGCAGGTGGCAGCTAGTCACCGATCACAATTGCACAAACTTTCCTCACCTCTCTTCAACTGTTACTTCCAAAGCATGAAGAACTAAAAAATAACACAGCTTTAACAAAAATAAAATAAAAATAGAAAGCAATCAGAAAACGTTCTAAGAGATTCTCACCCTGTGCAAAAGAGAACTTTCTTTCTGCAGAGAATCTGACAAATGAGCCTCTGAATTACTATCTGTGATGAGCCATGCTGTCAAGGTATCTCAAGTTTGTTATTTAATTAAGCTTTGAGCAGGATGGCCCATCTCCAATAGCAAGTTCAGAAATGAGCACAATCATGTTCAGATTCTTTTCCTCAAAATGTTTAAAAAATAAAAAAGTCACATTTACACAAGGTGAGAAGTTCTTGTGAATTTTCTGATTGCAGTAGTGATCAAACTGAGTAAAATCCCAAAGCTACACTCAGAAAGATCCAGCTTTAATGAGCAAGTTACAGCATCTGCACTGAACCCACTTCTGAGGGGAAACCAGACACCATCTTTAAACAGCAGCTCATCTTCCCCTGCGCATTCTGCGCTTATTCATTTTAAACAGAACTTTTAGACAAGGAAGGAGATGGTTACCTGTTCTTTTTCACCCAGTGAACTAAAACTGAATCAGGAGAGTTTGAAAAAAAAAAATAGAAAATTAACATACTGAAGAAATGTTTTTACATTAATTTTCTATTTTTTTCTTTTATTCACCAACACCACTATTATCGGTTTCCAAAGCAGTAGCATCAAAAGGGAGAAACAGTCAAAATGAAGTCAAGAAAAAGTAGAAATTTTCTGAAGCTCTACAAAATAACCATCATGTGCAACCCATACAGAGTCTGATCCAACTCCGGGTTTCTGCCAAGATCACTGCACAGGAGTGCCTGAGGCCCAACAGACACTTGTAGGCACAGAACAGCACCTACAATGACTTCTCAGAAGAGCATGAATACAGGGGCAGGCACATCATTCTCTCTGCTTTTCAAGTGCAGACCATTTACAAATATTACAAGTGATCTCGACACAATTTTCTATAGAGTGTTCAAAGAAAGGTATGCCTACGTCAATTCCTATCATACTAGGCTACGGGGGGGGGGGGTTGAAGATATCAAAACTAGTAAGAGGAATCAATCTGGACCTTTTTTTTTTTTTTGATTAGTCCGTGACATTTTAACATGAATTCTAATTGAAATGGTAATCAGAACTCACAAAATTTTAGAAAACTTAAAATATAATGAATAAAGCAATAGTGTCCAAAAATGTAAAACTATCCTAAAAAGATGCATTTAAAGTTCTAGTAGGAAAAAAGTGTTTTAGTCAAAGAGGACTTGAAACAGAAACCAGTGCTATCTATTTAGCCTACTAAGGAGAAATATGGTACTGCCTCATAAAAGTAATTCAAATCATCTACTATAAACCTCTTCTTAAAACGATGGTTATTTGCCTATCTGCACTTTTCACTGCAATGTAAAGTTTTTAAGGACCTGCAATCCGTAACCATGGATTTGAACAGGAAAGCAATATTGTAGGGACTCATAGAATTTTAGAAACAGAACCCTGCAGATTCCCTAATCTGATCCCTGCACATCACAGCTGAAGAAGCTGTCACACCAAGAGACAGAGGAGACTGAGGCCCACATGGCTGGCCCTGTCTGTTGGGTGATGTGGGCCCGCCCTGAAAGCAGGTACTAGGAGGAGGCCCGGCAGGCACTCCCGCTTCTCATGACCACTGAACATGCTCCTGTCTAACTGTGCTTACAGTCTAGCCTTCTTCTTCCCTGTCCCCTTGTTTGCAATTGTAAGGGGACAATTACAGAAAGTTAATGACATACATTAGTTTTCAAGAGAACTCTTTTCCTTAGGTAGCTGTTTGGTATCAAATGAAGATCTCTGTACTACTATTCCTGTAAGAAAATGTCTCTAAGAAAGGAGGAATCTGAAAAAAAAAAAAAAAGAAAGAAAGTCAGATTCCAGATTTAAAAGTAGTTTTCCTAACTTAATAAAAAGTTCTTTCTCATAAACACTACCGTTGGCCTTCCTAAACTGCACTTAAACATAAAGAAACATGCAGAAGACGGCAGCCAGAACTCTGCAAGCCTGCCGGCAGTAGGTGAGGCCTTCGCACACACAGGAGCCTCCATCTTGCTCTCCGCTGAGATGCTCAAAACTGCAAGGTCCCTATGCAGAGCTCCCGGCTCAGCAGGAATCACTAGCACTCTCAAGGGTGATTTCCCACTGACTAGGACACTGTCTGAAAAATGACAAGTTAATTTAAGCCACCTTAGCAGGAAGCTTTTACTTCCTACCACAGTCTCTAACAACAACTACACAAATAAATTCAGGTGCATCTTGTCGACCACCTGAAACCAGACACAGACAGGAAGACTGAAGAGACAGCGATGCTGAGGGCTGGGAGCACCAGCACTGCCTGCCAGCATCCAGCGCCTACACTGCCCTCCTCGCTGGGGCTGCCATCCAAAGCGGAGGCCACACAAGCTGCACGGTGATACACGCACACCAACAGCAGTAAGGCTCGGATTTGCTCTCTCTCGGCTGTCTCTGAGAGGAAAAACGAGAGAAATCTTCTCCTAGAGAGCTCCAAAAGTGCTGGACCCACTCAGGTATGGGGGGTATTTCTTCAACAAGACCAGAACGCACAGGTTTCCTGAAGGAACATCTGACCCTACAAAACTAGTAAATTCCTAAGTGCCAAAGGCTTCTGAGGCTAAAAAGTCAGAAAGTGCCCTTCTAACAAAACGCAGAAGCATGCAACACGCACACAAGTGCACACACACAGAAAAGAAGAAATTTAAGCTACAATGAAAACAAAAGCTTAAGATGAGAAAGAAATGAGGAAAAATAAGAAACAAAACTTAAGTAAGAAGAGAGAAAGAAGAATTTTAAAAGGCCAGAAAAAGGAAGCATCCAAGAGAAAGCCTCCCCTTCATCAGAACCTATCACCCAGACACTCCACACAAGTGACCTATATCCCGAAACAAGAATGTGAAAACCCTGGATTGCGATCGACTGCCACGTGCGTGAGAAGTCTTCTCAGAGGAACTAACGTTTCTGGGCTGGTGGAACTGGGTAAGGAGTTAAGCTTTCCGTGAAGTTCAGACGTCAACATTAATGTAACACCGGGCTTTGCAGTACATTAATGATTATGCTTGTAAGACATGCACCCAACTTTTAAGTAGTTATGTCTCAAAATCCAAAATGCTTTCAGTAGCATGGCCAGAACTAGCAATACTATTATTTCGAAATTTTTATCAGGAAAACAAAAGTATTCTAAAACAAGCTCAAGTCATAACAAACCAATAGTACTTCGTAAAATATACATACTCTAAAAAGGAAAGAGTGGTAAACAAATACACTCTAATAACATACTTATCACTGAGACCGTTATTTCCCAGCCAGTACAGACTGATAACTGAGTTGTGGCCCAAAGTCAGATGAGACACCGCGGGGACCTGCTGACGCAGTTAAGCCGAAACCTCCAAAGCCAGGCTTGGATCACCTGAGCTTTTCTCCCTCCACTGACACTGACAGCTTCAAGGCCGTAAGGATGAAGAAGCAGGCTCCCTTCAACTCTTAATGATCTTCAGTTTTGCTTCTTTTAATTTAATACTGAGTTAAATATTCTCCACGTGGTAACCAGTTTTCTTAGTGTCAGAAACAAATTCAACCAAGTATAAAAATTGACTACTCAAAAAAAAAAAAAAAAACCCTACTTTATTTAGAATTAAAGGTGAGTATTAGATTGCTTCTCTAACTTAAGCTCTAATTCCTGGAGGGGATAGGGCCGCCTTTACCACCGCTGCCAGCTCCCCACAGAGCACTTTTCAAAGGCTGTCTGACATGTGGTCATGCGGCAACGACCTTCACCTGACCTCTCGCCAAGTGCTTTCCCATGCTGCTATATCTGCACCTCACTACAATTTAACACGGTCAAGTCCATTTAAGGAAATGGCATCATTATGCCCATTTCACAGATAGAAAAGGCTCCAAGGGGCAATGTGACTTCCCGTGCTGCTTCTGGGCTGCAGTTACCCCGGCGCCCAGCCCTTCCACTGAAGGCCCTGACCTGGAAAGCACTGCACACTTGGGCTATTTCCCAGAGCGCTGGGGGCTAGTGCATTAGCCTTCCTAAAGCACAAGAACACAAGGTAGATTTTTCAGCTCCTGACATTCAACTAACCAATTCTGTAGTCATGGACTACAAATGATTCCAAATAAGAAAAACAGCCAACAAAAACCAGGTCATAAAATAGCTAAACAATGAAATCTCTCTTATAATAATTGAAAAATATCTAAGAGGCAAAGAGAATGCCATCTTTGAACAAGTTACAACTGCTGCTATTACTTTTAAAGGAAAGAGATCACTCTCTATGTATGTCAGATATAAGGTACAAACAAAACATTTTTTACAAGAGTAAAAACTCAATGTTTTATTTTATGACATACAATGAAGAACCCACATAGAACTGACTAATATTCATCACATGAGCTGAGTACAAACTATTATACATGGTTTTTAAAAAACTGAAAAAAAACCAACTAAAAGAAACTGTAGAAATCTCCAAAAATAATCTTAACTTTAAAACACTGGGATGAATTACAGTGCATTTCCTGTAAGTGATATCATACTTGGAAACAATAGAAAAAACATTAGATCTTCCTTCCACCATTATCAGCCTTGACATTACAGCCAATAATAAAACAACTTATTGAGGGTGATACTTAGGGAAGAAAAATCCAAAGCAAAACCAAAGTTTTCTCTCTGGCCTTATGGAATATCTTTAAAGTCACACCAGTGGAATGACTAATGGAAAATTAAACGGTACAAACCTGCTTATTTTTAAATGAATTCAAACATCTAAAGTTCAAGATAGAAAAATTAGGTATTTTTAAAGTAAACATACTTACCCAAAATATGCTTGCAGACTGCAAACGGTGATTTTGACTTCCTAAATGATAAGAATATATGCTCAGCATGCTGGCGCTGCTCAGTGTTAACCATGGAAGGTGGTGCCTTGGGAGTTAAACACAAACACAGAGCACACTTGTTTAATAAGGAAGCTTCAACAACAGCAATCCTTTTACCCACAACAACAGAAAATATTTTATTTTCGGGGACAACAGGGGGACAAATTCTTGCTTAGGAGCTACAGTATTAAACATTATAATAAACACCAAAAAAACATCTTCAAGAAAACAGAAGAAACTCCTGGCAAGGTTTCGGTCAAGTTGCCTAACATTTTAGAAAGGTAGAGATACTTATTTTACACTTTTTGGTAAACTTGTTTAAAAAACATAGCTAATATTGTCTTTTATTCCCAAATATACCATTCCGTTTAAACTGATGAAGTTCAAATAACTTCCAAATTCCTAGGCACAGGTGAAACTGAATCCAAAGTTACTAAAACTTAATTTCTAAAAATGATCTTTTAAGATAGTCTACTCAGATCTTCAAGTTCCATTTTGTTCTAACAATATTTCTTTCAAAGACAGTATCTTCTGAACCAGCCTGACCTAAAACATACATTCCCATTCCACGGTCTGGTTATCTTTGACTTCACTGAGACCCATTAGAAGGAGAGACTGGCTTGAACAGAATACAGATTAAAATATCAGATTCCTCAATTAGGGGAGGGAGGAGGTGGCAAGAAAATAAACCTCTGTTGCTATAACCAATACAAATTGCGGAAATCACTTCAAGTGTATTCAAAGACCTAGGAAGATGAAAAACATTTTGCCACATACATTAAATCTATACAGTCTATCAACAATGCAACATTAGTCACTCTATTTTCAGTTAAAATAGTTTTAAAAAATCCAAGAAAAGTCAACTAACTTTGATTCTCTTGCCTAAAGGAACTCTAATTAGCTAAAGCCAGTTCAGACTACTATTCCTAATGATATAGCACCCTCTACAGCTCTCCAGGTAAAAATGAAAACATTTCCACTAAAAACTACGGTAAACAGAGAAGGATTACGCTGTGCAGCTCAGGGGATTGCGGCCCTTGTCTTATGATGACCCACAATGGAGTATAACCTACAAAAACACAGACTATGCTGCACACCCGAAAGCAACACTATAAATCATCTATGTATCAGTCTTTCTAAAAAAACTGTTACATTCAGTTTTTTTGTTTTGTTTTGTTTTTTCCTAATTTTGGCTGCACCACGTTTTAGTTGCAGCACTCAGGATGTTTAGTTACAGCAGGGGAACTCTTAGTTGCAGCATGCAGGATCTTAGTTTCAACCAGGAATCAAATCCGCATCCCCTAAATTGGAAACACAGAGTCTTAGCCACTGAACCATCAAGGAAGTCCCTTTGGATATTTTTAAAGGCTTTATTAATAAAATACTGTGAAAAGCTAACTATGCTAAATATAAATATTTTTTCATTTGCAAATTCTTCATTCCACCATTTTCCCTAATTGAAGGAGTTGAGTCTGTGCTCTCACAAGACCCTTCATCTGCTGACTATGACCTGAATACATAGCATGCTAAACTCTACCACCACCTGCTATACTGTTTACGATTACAAGTTCTACAAACAAAACAGTTCCCAAAGTTAATGATCCTGGGACAGCCTAATATCATACACTCAATAAGATACAAGACTGAATACAATTTTAATATAACATAAAAATGAATTCCATTTTTAAATTCAAATGATGAAGTATAAACTAAAAGCTTGTATTAACCACCTGGTTGAACATTATCATACAAACAATAAAATCAAGTCAATATGTTAAGGTACAAGATAGTATTCACTTTAATTTCTCAAAACTAAACTTTCAAATTCTTTCTCCTTGAAAATGAGTTTGTAACGGTTTCCAAATAGCAAGTTATTATAAAGTCCTGAGAAACTTCTTTGTCTTAAAAAAAAAAAAAAAAAAATCCTCAGTGCCCGAAGATTCAACAGGCTGGGAGTCAAAGCCAAACACACTCCCCAAGACCCGAAGGCAGCTCTGACCTAGAACGCCCTCCTCTTCACAGCTGCTTCAGTCCCGTCCCTCTTTACCAACCTCTCTTGACCTTCCCCTAGATGGAGCATAAGAGACGTCTCTACCCAACCTCGCACCACCAACACGTGTGAGCCCCCAGTACCCACACATGGGAAGCCTCCATCACCCGACTCATACTGCAGGTATTCGTTGCCTCTGTCCTTTCTCTACTGTTTCTGTGACACCAGAGCCCTCCTTTCACTCATGACACTTACTGAGTGTGGAGCACGCAGGACAGTTTTCACTAGACAGGTAGACAGGGATATAGTCTTTCTGCTTACAACAGGTCCACTCTCTTAAAAATCCTTTACAGCCATCAGAAGACCTGGTTTCTAATTATTTATCTGTGCAGCACAGCAGTTCGCAAGCCTTGGGCAAGGACCTCTCTCTGGCCCCCCCATCTAATGATGCTAAGGAATGCACCTTATAATTGCCAAGAGAACTGTGGTTAAAAACATGCTTATGGATCTCCCAAAATCAACCTACAGTAATTAAACCGTTTTGAGACTTAAACTGGAATTGTATTATCTCTGAATATGACAAGGTGACCCAAACACATCTAAGAAAAGACAAGAAACAGTCAAAATAATTTGGAAAAGGGGAGCTTTAGGGCCTTATGCTAAATGAAATAAGTCAGAGAAAACCAAATACCTTATGGTCTCGCTTACATGTGGACTATAACAACAACAAAATGCAAAACCCTAAGCGTAAGATACAGAAAACAGAAATTGGTGGCTGTCAGAAGCAGAAGGGGGGAGTGGTCAAAATGAAAGAAAGTGGTTAAAAGGTACAAACTTCCAGTTACAAAACAACTAAGCCCTGGGCGTGTAAAGCACTGCCTGGTGACTGCAACAACCATTCCGTTGGCTGTTAGTCACTAAGCCGGTGTGCCTCTGCAGCTTCAAGGTCTGCAGCCGCCAGGCTCCTATTCCATGGGATTTCTCAAACAGGAATACTCGAGTGGATTGCCATTTCCTTCTCCAAGGGATCTTCCTGATCCAAGGGTCAAGCCCAGGTCTCCTGAATTAGTAGGAGATTCTTCACCACTGAGCCACCTGGGAAGCCCACAATTAATTATACTGAACTGCTTATCTGAATATTGCTAAGAGAACAGATCTTAAAAGTTCTCATCACATACACACACAAATTATAAAAATATTTGGCGATGGATGTCACCAGACTTATTATGGTGGTCATTTATCAATATATACAAATCATTACATCATACATCTGAAACTAATATAACTTGGGTGGGGTTTTTTTGGCTGTTTTGTTTGTTTTGTCTTTGGCCTCGTGACATGCAGGATCTTAGTTCCCGACCAGGGATCAAACCCTTGCCTGCTGCACGAGAAGCACAGAGTCTTAACCACTGGACTGCCAGGGAAATCCCTAAAACTAACATAATGTTAAATGTCAATTATACCTCAAATAAAAAGTAAATCACACTTGAGGTTCAAAAAAAAAAAAGCCATTTAAAAACATGCAGAAAGAGAATGATAAGAAGGGAGTCTTATCCAACCAGATATAAATACTTAAAATAATAATTTCAGTGTCAACACTTCAGTCACTCAGTCGTGTCCAACTCTTTGCGACACCATGAACTGCAGCACGCCAGGCCTGCTTGTCCATCACCAACTCCCGGAGTTCACTCAGACTCATGTCCATTGAGTCGGTGACGCCATCCAGCCATCTCATCCTCTGTCGTCCCCTTTTCCTCCTGCCCCTATCCCTCCCAGCATCAGAGTCTTTTCCAATGAATCAACTCTTCGCATGAAGTGGCTAACTAAAGTACTGGAGTTTCAGCTTCAGCATCAGTCCTTCCAAAGAACACTCAGGACTGATCTCCTTTAGAACGGACTGTTGGATCTGCCTGCAGTCCAAGGGACTCTCAAGAGTCTTCTCCAACACCGCAGTTCAAAAGCATCAATTCTTCAGCGCTCAGCTTTCTTCACAGTACAACTCTCACATCCATACGTGACCACTGGAAAAACCACAGCCTTGACTAGATGGACCTTAGTTGGGAAAGTAATGTCTCTGCTTTTGAATATGCTGTCTAGGTTGGTCATAACTTTCCTTCCAAGGAGTAAGCGTCTTTTAATTTCATGGCTGTAATCACCATCTGCAGTGATTTTTGAGCCCCCAAAAATAAAGTCTGACACTGTTTCCACCTCCAACACCTAAGGCATAATAATAATTTAAATACAGTAAAAGAGCTGGAAAAAACAAACCATGGTACAGAGAGAATTCCCAGAAACTCATGAGATGCAACAAATTAGTGAAGACTAAACTTTACAATAAAAGGCACTAGAATGTTGGCTCTTTATAAGCAAAACCGTAAGATTAGCTCTCTACCCATTTATACACATAGTAATAAATTCTAGGTGAAAATGAAAAGCAAAACTTAAAAAAAAACTTTTAACAAGACAGGAAAATAGCAGAGTAGGGCAAGATTTTTTAAACAATAAATAAAAAGGCAGAAATTTTTTAAAGCAATTCAATTATATTAAAGTAACTTTCTAAACATTAACCACAAGTAAAAGACGATTAGAAGACAATAACTGTACTGTATGTAATTAACAAAGGATTAATCATAAAAACCCCACAAAAGAAAGGACAACATGGAGCATGACCAGCAGCTCATCCTCTTCAGTCCCAGAGCTCAGGCACTGTCACTGGCGCTTCCTGTTACATGCAGCCAAATCCAAGCTCAGCAGAAAAATCGCCAATGGACAGACAACTCACAGAGTAGAAGGAAAACTGCTTAATAAACAAGGGGACGTACTCAATCTCACTGGGAACCTCAGAAATGCATGCTGAAACAATGAGCTGTCTCTGAATGCTTGACAGAAGTCCAGTACAAAAACAATAGCCTGGGGAGCTCAGGGTACTGCATACAGTTATAAACTGCTGATAATCTAAAATGGGCCATTCACTTGAAATTCACAATTCTCTAGAGTAAGTTCATGGTCTTGAACAGCAAGGTGTGCACCTGTCTACTTCTGGGCATTTATTCCTAGAGAACCTCTCCCCTACACTCAAACATTCCTATAGGACTATTAACAACAATGACATCCCCATCAATGGGGAATACATGCAGTACCACCATAGAATGGTTTGTAAGAGCTATGTTTACCAAGGAGATAAACTCTTAAAGTTATTCTGAAGAAGCAAATGATGAGACATATACAATATATCATTTATGTAAAAAAAATTTAACTCATATACTATATTATCTACCTTTGTAGGCAAAGTGTACAAACACGGAAAGGAAACAACTTTAAAATCATGGTTCTCTTTGTGGATGAAGAAGCAGGGTCTGAAGAATGGTATCTAAAGGAAACCCAAAGGGGCCTGAATCACATCTGTGATTTTTTTTTTTAAAGACTGTAAGTTAAATGACTATTAACATGTTACACAAGGAGACAGGTACAGGGGTATGATTTATATTGTTCTATGTGCTTTCCCACTTATTTAACATGTCCTTTTTTAAATGAGTGGGCATTCAATCCTGATAGTAATGATGACCAGATACCCTGAACAACTCTTTTGCTAAAACCAAATTAAAATAGTGAATAAAACACTTCTTTAAAATTGTAATATACTGCTGCGCTTATAAGAAATCAAGGAATCCCCAGAAGAGAGAAAGGAAGCAAAAGCAAGGCTCCAAAGATGACGTGACAGCATGTTCCCGTGGATCCACCCTGGAGACACACACCAACCCTGAGAGACCTCAAGCTCTATCTGGATAGCTGCCCAAGGTGTAGCGCACAGGAGAGACAGCCAGGACCCTCCTGAGACAGGGACACACTCCACAGAAAGCTAGCAACCTTTTAAAAAAAACTTTAAAAAGATGGGGAGGAGGAAGGAAGGAAAAGAGGGAGAAGCTTGCCAGTCTGGCCCCCAGTGGTGGATGAAGGAGGGAAAATGACTCCAGACCGCTGACAACCAGAAGCAGGTCCACAGACAGGTTTCTTGTTCCGTTTCAACAGGACCCATGAGGTCCAGAAACTTTTACCCAAGAAACATTAAGTAGTCCTGTGTCTTGGAGTTTAGCATAAACACTTCCAGAGCTGATATTCGAATTCTAAACATATGAAGACACAAGCCGCAGAACAGCATATCAAAGGATCAAACTAGCAAAACTCACAGATACTGGAAATGCCAGAAATGTAATATAAAATGTTTGATATAAAAATTTAAAACATATGAAGCAGATGTTATCAAAAATAAAAACTTTTGTAATCAAATGATATTATCAACGGAGATAATGGCAATTCAGAGAATGGGAGAAATTTAGAAAATTATTGAATATTACAAGTCACATATCTGATAAAGGATTCATAGCCAGAATCTATAAAGAACTCTTACAACATCAGCTAAAAATAAAAAACAATTTTAAAATGGGCAAAGGAAGGGACTTCTGTGTCCGTCCAGTGGTTAACACTCCTTGCTCCTAATACAGGGGGGAAGGGTTTGATCCCTGCTTGGGAAACAAAGATCTTGCACGCCACACAGCATGGCCAAAAACGAGGGGGGGGGGGGGGGGGAAAAAAAAAAAAAAAAAATGTTCTCAAAAAAAAAAAAAAAAAAAGAGAGGGGGGGGGGGAGGGGGGGGACAAAAAAACTTGAATACATGTTTCTCCAAAGAAGATAATACACAAATGGCCAAAAAGCACTTGATAAAGTCTCAAGATCACTAATCTGGGAAACATGTCAACATTGCAATGATACAGCACTTCATGAAACACAAGCAAAAAAAAAAAAAAAACAGAAAATAACTTGTTGGCAAGGATGTAAAGAAACTGGAACCCTTGTCCACTGCTGGAGGGAATGTAAAATGGTGCCAGGTTAAAAAAGTACATAGCCACCACGGAAGATAGTGGCAGTTTCTCAAAAATTTACACACACTATACAAGACAGCATTCCACCTCTAGGTATACTTTCAAAAGAACTGAAAGCACGAGTCAAAAAGACTGTATACCAATGTTCATAGCAGCACTATTCAAAATGGCCAAAAGGTAGAAACAACCAAGTGTCCACTGATGGACAAATGGATAAATAATATATCCACAGGATGGGATATATTCAGTTTTTAAAAGAATGAAATTCTGGCACATAATGTGGATGAATCTCAAAAACCTTATGCTAAGTGAAATAAGACAGCCACAAAAAGACAAATACTGTATGACTCCACACATATGCTGCTGCTGCTGCTAAGTCGCTTCAGTCGTGTCCGACTCTGTGCGACCCCACAGAAAGCAGCCCATCAGGCTCCCTATCCCTGGGATTCTCCAGGCAAGAACACTGGAGTGGGTTGCCGTTTCCGTCTCCAACGCATGAAAGTGAAAAGTCAAAGTGAAGTCGCTCAGTCGTGTCCAACTCTTGGCGACCCCATGGACTGCAGCCCACCAGGCTCCTCCATCCATGGGATTCTCCAGGCAAGAGTACTGGAGTGGGCTGCCATTGCCTTCTCCCCACACATATGAGGTACCTAAAATAGTTGAATTCATGGAGAAAGAAGTAGAATAGTGGGTACCAGGAGCTGGGGGACGGGGAGAATGTGGAGTTATTGTTTAGAGGAACCAGTTTCACTTTCGGAAGATGAAAAATTCTGACATATTGATGATGGTTTGCACAACAATGTGAAAGTACTCAAAATGGAAAAATTTATGTTATATTTTACCACATTTTTAAAAAATATATAAGAAGGAAGATAATACAACAGAGCCTTCCCAGGTGGTGCTAATGGTAAAAAACCCACCTGCCAATGGAGGAGACTGAGACACAGGTTTATCCCTGGGTCGGGAAGATCCCCTGGAGCAGGACATGGCAACCCACTCCAGTATTCCCGCCTGGAGAATCTCATGGACAGAGGAGCCTGGTGGACTACAGTCCATGGGGTCACAGAGTCAGACACAACTGAAGCTACTTAGCATGAACATACACAAGACAACAGAATTTTGAGGAGCAGTAAGAAAAACTTGAATATTCATAGACATAGACCTTGTTTGGATGGTAATTACAAGGGTATAATACACAACTGCCTGAACTCCTCAAAATGGATACTCAAGATTTGTGAATTTTACTGTAAGTTAATACACCACAAACAGAATATTTTAAAAACTCAATGGGCAAATTAAAATATAGACTAGATACATTGAGAAGAAAACTGAACACAGATATGAAAAATTATTTAGAATGAAGACAAAAACATTAAGAGTCTTAGAGGACAAAATGAAGGTCAGTTCTCTGCCTGCCTGGGAGCCCCAGGAGCTGACCTGCAGACACCAGGCCCTCCAGCCTCCTCACCTCTTCCTGGCCCCAGTGCTTCCTTTCCCTGTCAAAGCCACAGCTCCCACCAGGCTGCTTGCCCCTGCAGCCACAGTCCTCTCCCTGCCCTGGACATATTGCGGGAGAAAGACGACATTATCGTTTTTTAAAGAAAATGCAGAAACATGTTTAACAAATTAAGATCAATGACTAAATTTTTAGCAAAGTAGGAATGGATGGAGATTTCCTTAACCTGATATAAAGATCTTAAAAAAAAAAAAAAACTACAGCAAACATCAACTAATGTTGAAACAAAAAGGCTACTCCCTTGAATTGTCAGTTAACTGTCAGTAAACCATCAAGGTCACTGGACTCAATTTTGGAGATTTCTTTTTAAAGCAGTTTTAACTATTTGCAAGGCTTGATATTCCATGATTTTTACTTAAAGGTTTTCCAAAGAATAAAGGCAAATTCTATTTTTAAAAAACAAAATAAAACTCACTGTAATTTGAAATCACTTATGGATCCACTGGACTCTTTTCTAAGATACAGAAAATGATCTCAGTGATATTTTTTCTATATCTTGAAAAATTTTGTTACTTCATCATTCTAAGGACTATTTTATCACAATTCATCAATTATTTCGAATTATGCTGAGAAAAAACTAAAATAATAACAAAATTTTAAAAAAATAAGTGATTTTAAAGCCTCCTAGAAAAGTAATACAATAGTAAAATAAAAATAAATCAGCACCATTACTTATCCTCAATTTTTTTTACTAAACTGCTTAGAGTATAATATGATCTTCCCAGAAGGTAAAAATGAAACCTAGGAACACCATCTTTGTAGCTTTTTTTTAAGTTTCATTGAACAGTGTTGAGAATTAAGAATTTTTCATTTTCTAACCATAATGACAAAGAGAAAAAAATTGATAAGGAAAGGCATTTCACAACTGAAATATAAATCAGAAGATGAATGCAAAAAGACATACAGCAGCATACTAAACCCACACTGTCTAAAACAGCAGTGACTGGCCACATTTGTTGAAATTAAATGAAACTTCAAGAGGAAGGGGACATACATATACCTCTGATCCATGTTGATGTAGGGCAGAAACCAACACAATATTTTAAAACAATTATCCTCCAGTTAAAAACAATTTTAAAAATAGATGAAACAGAAAATTCAGTTCCTTGGCTGCACTAGCCACATTTCAAGTGCTTAACACCCCATGTTGCTGGCGGCTACCACACTGGACCACACACAACATTCCTATCAAGGCACAGAGTTCTAAGGGACAACTCCACTAATGATGATAAAACTGATCATATAAGTGTAATCTCATCCCTTGTCTTGAGATGGTGATACTCGAAATCAGTTGTTCTCACTGAGGCCTCTGTGTGCCCCAGGGGGCAGCTAGCAATGTCCGGAGACACTTCTGGTTGCCACAACTGGGAGGGGGTGCTGCTGGCAACGAGTGTAGAAAAGGCGAGGATGCTAAAGGTCCTACGGTGCACAGCCCAGCCCGAAACACCAAGAGTGACAGGCCTGAGAAACCCTGCCCCAGGTGGATTTTCTCAGACTCAAGAATGAACAAGCAAACAACATACCTCCAAGGACGAAAAGGCAATTCAGAATTCTCATCCATTACACAGAACTACTTCATTACCCAATATTCTGTCACAAGAACCTGAACCAACATGTTTTGCTAAAAGGATACGTGACAGTGTCTTCTCTCTTATGATGTCTGTGTAAGAAAATCTGCTTGATACAGTTCATGATTCTACTGCAAGAAAAAGAATCAGAATAATAATCTAAAACAAATTAAAGATGGCTTCCCAGGTGGCTCAGTGGTAAAGAATCCACCTGCCAATACAGGAGACATGGGTTCAATTCCTGGGTCAGAAAGATCCCCTGGAGGAGGAAATGGCAGCCCACTCCAGTACTCTTGCCTGGGAAATCCCATGGACAGACGAGCCTGGCAGGAGTCACAAAAGAATCAGTATTTACAGAGCAGATGATGAAACCAAAGAGATACAGTCACACTTGACACCCGAGCTGCCCAAAATGGTAGCCACTGCCCCCACACACCTGCTTTAAAGTAAAAAACTCAGTTCCTCCTTTGCACCAGCCATCTTTCAAAGGCTCAACAACCACCTGTGGTTACTGGCTACCTCACTGGAGAGTGCAGATATAGAGGCCACTTGAAGAGAAGACACTTGAAGAAATTTAATTAATCCAGCAAATATTTACTAAGTGCTTCCTATGAGATTACCTAAAGTCACATGATTTCATGCAATGTTATTTGACAGATTAATGTACAAAATAACAGCTATCACTTCTAGAGCACTTACTATGTACCAGGCACTGTATTAAACATGTTTCTTTTCAAGTAAACAAAACCACTTA
This sequence comes from Aepyceros melampus, assembly GCA_006408695.1. Lineage (NCBI taxonomy): Eukaryota > Metazoa > Chordata > Mammalia > Artiodactyla > Bovidae > Aepyceros > Aepyceros melampus. The sequence goes on from SJXQ01007494.1 coordinate 160,205, forward strand.
TCTATATATTAGCTCCCTGGAAATAATATATTTTCCTATTTTGGAGATGAGGAGACAGACACAGAGGTTAAGTGACTTGCCAAGTGTCACACGTCTGGTCATGGGTAAAGCCAAGAAGAATCCAAACAGCTTGGCTCCAGAACCGCTATGTTTTCCTGCTACTCAATTCCTAACAGTCAGTACTTATGCTGCCTGGTCTAGCAATGGGTTGATTTTCTAACATCTTATCTATGTCACCATCATACTACTATTATTTTCCAATTAGCTCTCTAATCCCTGCCACAAAGTCACAAAATATAGACAGACCAGCAGAAATGGGGTCAAAGAATTTTATATTTGGACATTTCTGAAATTTCATAAAATAAATATATTTTATACTTTTATATGCTTATATTTGGACTAAAATAAAATTTCTACTAAGATAAAAACTCAGAAATTCTTAACTTATACAAGCTGTTCAAGCTCCCCAGCCTCCCTCAAATACACATGCAGAAAGAGTCATCTTGGCATTAAAAATTTTTTGGAAGAATATTAACATATCCCTCTTCCACCCTAGCTTTGTGCAGAGTCTCATCCTCTCTTTGCAGAACAACGTCGAAAGCCTCCTAACTGGTCTTCGGACTTAACCTCTTACTTCTCTCAGGCCAATTTTCACACTGCTGTCACCCAGAGAAACCACAGAACTGGCACGGAGTACTGAAGGGCGACCTTAGATCACCCACCCTGCCTATCCCCCTGGGTCCATCTCCCCTCCCCATTTACTCATTCTCTTCCTTCAACAAATATTACCGAGCAAATATTAAGTGCAAACGAGGTTCCTAAGGTAATACATATTAGCATCCAGCCAGTGAGACCAACATTTATTCATTAATCACACAAACAAATGTAACCCAGGTGGTGCAGATGTATCTAAGTTCAGGACAGGTGAGTCTCACCTTTCTGGGAAGCTAAGGAGCGCATTCCTGAGACCTGAAGGATCAGGTGAGAGTGAGGAAAAGTGTTTCAGGCAGAGGGAGCAGGAAAAAACGCTCTCAGACAGGACCAAGGACGGGATGGGAGATGGAAGGATGGAGAGAGCTGCTGTGCTGATTCAGAGAAAAGCGATGGGAGACAGGTCCTCGGAAGCTAGAAAGATAGAAACTTTTCCAGAATCTTACAAAGAGAAAATGTAGTGAAACTTCAAACCCAGGTACTCTGTTTGGAACCCTCCCCTACAACATATTTCCATCCACAAGTTACAATCAAACGTCCACTCTGTGCTAGGCAATGTGCTAGATGCTTGAGACACAAGTCAGTCAATGATAAGCAAAAACAAACAGAATCTGTGTTTCCCAGGAGCTCACAATCCAGCAGAGGAGTTAATCACATAATCGACAAGTGGACACGACTGAGCGACTGAACTGAGAATAAAGCTGGAGGTGTCGTCAATGTTACTAAAGCAAACGGTGATATGAAATGAGCGTTTAATGTAGTCCAGAGTGCTCAGACTTGTTTCTGCCAAAGTAAACAACTACACTGAAATCTGAAAAGCCAAACATCTACCCGGTACAAGCGGGAGAAGGCTGTTGCAAGCCAAGGGCTACCTGCTTGGGAGGCTCAGGGAGGAGGGAGCTGATCCAATGTAATGGACAGGTGCCGGTCTACAGAGCCCCAGGCCAGCTTCCCGAGTGTGTGACCAGGGCGGTAGCCTCGGGCCCAGCTCTCTCCAAAGGGCCTCGACCTTAATGTGACACTCTGTGGTGGCCATCCTGAAATTCTTAACCATTTTATCCTTGAACCTGTATTTTGTAAGCAAACCCCAACAGGACAATGAGGGTGCACAGGAGCAGTGAGGACAGGAACTCATGAACATGCCTCTAGGAGGCCTGGGGCACCCGGCCAAGGGGGCTGGAGTGGGAGCTGAGTCCAAGCGGCAGCAGCAGAAGGGCCCCACCAGCCTGCTGGTCCACCCCAGAGCCTGTCCCTAAGGTACCTGACAGATACAAAATGCTTCAGACTGAACCTAATAACAGGAACTCTGTCAAGACTTCAAACTTTTAAGAAAAACATTCTGCAAGAATCATCAGCTCTAAATGTACTGCACTTGTAAATAACTGTTTTCGGTCCTCTGTATCCACAGATTCAACGAACTACAGATCAAAGATATTTAGGACAAAATTCCAGAAAGTTCCAAAAAGCAAAACTTGAATTTGGGACTTCCCTGGCAGTTTAGTGGTTAAGACAGCATTTCCACTGCACGGGCTGAGGGTTCAATCCTGGTGGGAGAATTAGATCCCATAGTCTACAACTAAGTCTTGGCAAAGCCAAATAAATATATTTTTTTAAGGTCTCTTCTCTCCTGTTTCTCAGCATGTACATCGTGCCTAGCACACATGTGCTGAAGACACTGTGTAGAATGAGTGAACGGCCAAAAACTGATCTCCAGAGCCAAACCATCTGTGTGACCACGGGCACACAGTTACCATCTTTGAACCTAGATTTTCTCATTTACAAAGTTTAAGAATAACTCTTCTCCCATCCACTTCACAGGGCTGATTTAAGAATCAAATAAAATGGTGGACTTCCCTGGTGGTCCAGAGGTTGAGAATCTGCCTGGCAATGCAGGAGACACGGGGTTCAATCCCTGATCCCAGACAATCCCACATGCTGTGGAGCAACTAAGAGCGTGCTCCACAACTTGTGAGCCCGTGCCCTAGGGCCCGTGCTCCACAGGAGAAACCGCCAGTTCACTACAGCTAGAGAATAAGCCCCCACACAACAACGAAGTCCCAGAGAAGCCAAAAAAAGAGAATCAAATAAAATGGAAAGAACTGTTCTACAGCACTACAGCATTTTGGCCAATGCTTTTAAAACGTTAACCATATTCCACAATAAAAAGCATGAAAACCAATCATGAACCCCTCTCATTAAAGTTGCATTTAGATTCATTAAAACCTACTCGTTTAAAACAAATATAAAGTATCAATTAATGTATGTGTTCTCTATTATTTTATATTGTCACTGCACGCACTCATTAAGGACAATTACAATAAACTGTGGAAAATTCTGAAAGAGATGGGAATACCAACCACCTGACCTGCCTCTTGAGAAACCTATATGCAGGTCAGGAAGCAACAGTTAGAACTGGACATGAAACAACAGACTGATTCCAAATAGGAAAAGGAGTACATCAAGGCTATATATTGTCATCCTGCTTATGTAACTTCTATGCAGAGTACATCATGAGAAACGCTGGGCTGGAAGAAGCCCAAGCTGAAATCAAGATTGCCAGGAGAAATATCAATAACCTCAGCTATGCAGATGACACCACCCTTATGGCAGAAAGCAATGAAGAACTAAAGAGCCTCTTGATGAAAGTGAAAAAGGAGAGTGAAAAAGCTGGCTTAAAGCTCAACATTCAGAAAACTAAGATCATGGCATCCAGTCCCATCACTTCATGGCAAACAGACGGGGAAACAGTGGCTGACTATTTTGGGGGGCTCCAAAATCACTACAGATGGTGACTGCAGCCATGAAATTAAAAGACGCTTACTCCTTGGAAGGAAAGTTATGACCAACCTAGACAGCATACTAAAAAGCAAAGACATTACTTTGCCAGCAAAGGTCCGTCTAGTCAAGGCTATCGTTTCTCCAGTAGTCATGTATGGATATGAGAGCTGGACTATAAAGAAAGCTGAGCACCAAAGAATTGATGCTTTTGAACTGCGGTGTTGGAGAAGACTCTTGAGAGTCCCTTGGACAGCAAGGAAATCCAACCAGTCCATCCTGAATGAGATCAGTTCCGGGTGTTCACCGGAAGGACTGAAGCTGAAGCTGAAACTCCAATACTTTGGCCACCTGAAGTAAAGAGCTGAATCATTTGAAAAGACCCTGATGCTGGGAAAGATTGAGGGCAGGAGGAGGAGGAGACGACAGAGGATGAGATGGTCTGATGCATCACCGACTCAATGTACATGAGTTTGGGTAGGCTCCGAGAGTTGGTATTGGACAGGGAGGGCTGGGGTGCTGCAGTTCACGGGTCACAGAGTCGGACGCAACTGAACTGAACTGCTGAACTGAACAGTAAGTAACTGAAGGAGGTTTGACAACTTGTTAAGTTGCTCATAAGTTGCTCAGTTGTGTCCAACTCTTTGTGACCCCAGGGACTTCAGCACGCCAGGTAACCCCAAATAATTAGTTCATCTGCTTTCTATTCCCACTACCCCAAAGGCTAAAAACCACGCGTTGGTAACAGATGAACCTGCATTGGATTTCCCACTCTACCACTTTCTTTGAAAATTTAGGTAAATTATTTAACATCTACATATTTCAGTCCCTTAGTCCATAAAATGAAAAGGAAAGTAATAACTACCTCAGTTACTGATAATCAAATAAGGTAATACATGTGAAGTGGTTGGCATAGTGCCTCACACACAGTAAGCACTAGGCAAATTGTCAGTTGTCACTCTTTACATGGACTGCAGCTTCCATCTGGGAAACCATGCAGTCTCTGCTACACATCCACACTGCCAAACAGTAAGTGGACTTTCCAAAAAGAAATTTCCTATTTTAATAACACTTTTTTCAATACTCTTCTCTGGAAAGATTTCAAGTATGTAAACAGAATCCAATACAACACACAGGAGAGGTGGTGAGGCAGAGCAGAAAGAGACCCAGCTTTAGAGCCACAAATGGGAACTGTACACCTAATTCAGCCACTAAGTAATTATGTAAGCTGGCTACTTAAGCTCTCTCTCAACCTTGTAAAGGGGTTGCAAGGATTAACAAAGTATGTAAAGCATCAAGCACAGTGTCTGGCAGGTGATATGCAGTCAATTACTAGTAGTTACTTGGACTCTTCTTCCCTACTCCCTTACAGGTGATAAGAATAGCTTTGCAGGGAAGAGAAAAGGTCCTACCAAGCACAAATACTAACCAGTCCTGAGACCAACTATGAAGGACAACTATTCTATATTAATCACCATGAGAACTAAAGCAGTGTTTCGGGGGGGGGGGGGGCACATACTCCTTCTAAAGTCTAATGAAAACGGGGCCTCTACCTTATAGAAAATTTCCAGATATCTCAGGAAACGCTGTAAGTCAGAGATTTTAAGAACATGGTATTTAAGGAGGAGAATAATAGCTAGTTTTTTTCTGGACTTAAGTTGCAAGAGTCTGAAAACGTTCCCTAAGTCACTTTTTGTGATAAAACGATTCACCTAACTTCACTCATATTGCGACAAGTTAACCCTGCTTTAATTAAACTTCTCAGCTTCATAAGCTAAATTTCATAAGCTACCTGGTGTTGGGTGTGAAAACAAAACTTGATAAAAGGAACTACAAACTATATGAGAATTAGTTCAAATGTCTTAAAATGTGATGCCTGAACACGTAACCCAATCACCGAACCAAAAGGGGGAAAAAGGTGTAAAAAGGTACCGAAGATTGCTGCATCCAATTCTTAGGAAGGCTGTCAATTCAAGGAGTCAAGCCTCTAACTTCCAGAGAAATCTACAAACACGGAAGTCGTGGTTTACAAAAAGAAAACTGAGCCAGCAAATAGTTTACTGAGTAACTAAACATGGTTTATCCTTGCTTCTACTCTGAGTGGAATGCCTTACTCTTTGACTCGGCCTCACCTTCTCGAGTAGGTGATAACCTACTAACTAAATTGTTCTGTTCATTGTACTGCAGCAGGAAAAAGTCCAGGAAAGCTGCACACCCAACTCTCCACAACGCACGACCCGCACAGAGCTCGGTTCCAGACAAAGTTCTGCCCCAATGACCTTGGTCCTAGGATTCCCCTCCCTCCCTCCCGCCGTTCCTTCCTTGTGCG
>SJXQ01007494.1:174616-192629 GCA_006408695.1 Aepyceros melampus
CAGAATTTTCCACAGTTTATTGTGATCCACACAGTCAAAGGCTTTGGCATAGTCAATAAAGCAGAAATAGATGTTTTTCTGGAACTCTCTTGCTTTTTCCATGATCCAGCGGATGTTGGCAATTTGATCTCTGGTTCCTCTGCCTTTGCTAAAACCACCTTGAACATCAGGGAGTTCACAGTTCACGTATTGCTGAAGTCTGGCTTGGAGAATTTTCAGCATTACTTTACTAGCGTGTGAGATGAGTGCAATTGTGCGGTAGTTTGAGCATTCTTTGGCATTGCCTTTCTTTGGAATTGGAATGAAAACTGACCTTTTCCAGTCCTGTGGCCACTGCTGAGTTTTCCAGATTTGCTGGCATATTGAGTGCAGCATTTTCAGTGTCATCTTTCAGGATTTGAAATAGCTCAACTGGAATTCCATCACCTCCACTAGCTTTGCTCTTAGTGATGCTTTCTAAGGCCCACTTGACTTCACATTCCAAGATGTCTGGCTCTAGATTAGTCATCACATCATCATGATTATCTGGGTCGTGAAGATCTTTTTTGTACAGTTCTTCCGTGTATTCTTGCCACCTCTTCTTAATATCTTCTGCTTCTGTTAGGTCCAGACCATTTCTGTCCTTTATTCGAGCCCATCTTTGCATGAAATGTTCCCTTGGTATCTCTAATTTTCTTGAAGAGATCTCTAGTCTTTCCCATTCTGTTCTTTTCCTCTATTTCTTTGCATTGATCGCTGAAGAAGGCTTTCTTATCTCTTCTTGCTATTCTTTGGAACTCTGCATTCAGAGGCTTATATCTTTCCTTTTCTCCTTTGCTTATTTAAGTGTTTATTTAGTATAAATTACACAGTTCGAAGAGAAACATGCAAAACAAATTGGCTTAAGTCAATTCAGATGATCTCATGAAGTTATTTGTGGAAGAGCAGAGCAGAGCAGCCAATGCCCACAGAGAGAGTTCTGAAGCCTCTGGGTGTGAACCCCACTGACCCAAACAGTAAGCACCTCAACAGAAAATTTCCACGCTACTTGAGATGGCACCTGGGGCCCCCTCTGCCTTGAACTGAAGCTTTCATCTCCAGTTCATCAGCTCTTTAAGTTCAAAATTCTGGGGAGCACGGGAACAGACAACTAATTAGGAAGGAACCCTGCAGTTGTATTTACGTTAATTTTATTTTCTTTTCCCTGGCCTTAAAGTATTTTTCATTCCAAGTACTAAAGCCTTCTTGAAATCTCCAAGATGGAAAGTGATTATAGAAATAGTGTGGTTCACTGGGGATAACATTTACATAGTTGTAAGAAGGAAAGTTATGACCAACCTACACAGCATATTAAAAAGCAGAGACATTACTTTGCCAACAAAGGTCCATCTAATCAAGGCTATGGTTTTTCCAGTAGTCATGTATGGATGTGAGAGTTGGACTATAAAGCTGAGCGCCGAAGAATTGATGCTTTTGAACTGTAGCACTGGAAAACTCTTGAGTCTCTTGGACTGCAAGGAGATCCAACCAGTCCATCCCAAAGGAGATCAGTCCTGAGTGTTCATTGGAAGGACTGATGTTGAAGCTGAAGCTCCAGTACTTTGGCTACCTGATGTGAAGAACTGACTCATTGGAAAAGACCCTGATGTTGGGAAAGACTGAAGGTGGGAGAAGGGGAGGACAGAGGATGAGATGGTTGGATGGCATCACCAACTCAATGGACATGAGCTTGGGTAAACTCCAAGTGTTGGTGATGGACAGGGAGGCCTGGCGTGCTGCAGTCCATGGGATCACAAAGAGTTGGACGTGACTGAGCAACTGAACTGAACTAACATGCTAATTATCAACTTTACCAAAAGTCTGCTACTGCTAAGTCACTTCAGTCGTGTCCGACTCTGTGCGACCCCAGAGACCAGGCTCCCCCGTCCCTGGGATTCTCCAGGCAAGAACACTGGAGTGGGTTGCCATTTCCTTCTCCAATGCATGAAAGTGAAAAGTGAAAGTGAAGTCGCTAAGTCGTGTCTGACTCCTAGCGACCCATGGACTGCAGCCTACCAGACTCCACTGCCCATGGGATTTAGTCTAACAATGTGTATACAGAAGACGGGAGTGGGAAGGACAGGACTGGGCAGGGGGGAAGAGGGCTTAAAAGGAACTAAATTCTCATCATCTGTAACAACAGGAAGTTAAGTACATCATGCCAAGATGAAAAACTCAAAAAAGATTCTGATTTACAAGAATACAATCTGGATACGAGTCCTCTGTCAGATCTGTGCAGATAATATTCACCCATTTTCGTAATGGTGACTTTTTTATTATTTTGAAAAAGATATTTGCTTTGTGAAAGTTGCTCAGTCATGTCCGACTCTTTGCAACCCCATGGACTATACAGTTCAGTTCAGTTCAGTTCAGTCGCGCAGTCGTGTCCGACTCTTAGGGAAGGACAGGACTGGGCAGGGGGGAAGAGGGCTTAAAAGGAACTAAATTCTCATCATCTGTAACAACAGGAAGTTAAGTACATCATGCCAAGATGAAAAACTCAAAAAAGATTCTGATTTACAAGAATACAATCTGGATACGAGTCCTCTGTCAGATCTGTGCAGATAATATTCACCCATTTTCGTAATGGTGACTTTTTTATTATTTTGAAAAAGATATTTGCTTTGTGAAAGTTGCTCAGTCATGTCCGACTCTTTGCAACCCCATGGACTATACAGTTCAGTTCAGTTCAGTTCAGTCGCGCAGTCGTGTCCGACTCTTTGCGACCCCATGAATCGCAGCACGCCAGGCCTCCCTGTCCATCACCAACTCCCGGAGTTCACCCAGACTCACGTCCATTGAGTCTGTGATGCCATCCAGCCATCTCATCCTAAAGCTCAACATTCAGAAAACGAAGATCATGGCATCTGGCCCCATCACTTCATGGGAAATAGATGGGGAAACAGTAGAAACAGTGTCAGACTTTGTTTTTTTGGGCTCCAAAATCACTGCAGATGGTGACTGCAGCCATGAAATTAAAAGGTGCTTACTCCTTGGAAGAAAAGTTATGACCAACCTTGATAGTATATTCAAAACCAGAGACATTACTTTGCCGACTAAGGTCCATCTAGTCAAGGCTATGGTTTTTCCTGTGGTCATGTATGGATGTGAGAGTTGGACTGTGAAGAAGGCTGAGCGCCGAAGAATTGATGCTTTTGAACTGTGTTGGAGAAGACTCTTGAGAGTCCCTTGGACTGCAAGGAGATCCAACCAGTCCATTCTGAAGGAGATCAACCCTGGGATTTCTTTGGAAGGAATGGACTATACAGTCCAAGGAATTCTCTAGGCCAGAATACTGGAATGGGTAGCCTTTCCCTTCTCCAGGGGATCTTCCCAATCCAGGAATCAAACCAGGGTCTCCTGCATGACAGGTGGATTCTTTACCAACTAAGGTATCAGAGAAGCCCTTATTTGCTTTACATAGCAGTAAAAATTATATTATACATCATGTGTATCTGGGCTCAGTCACTAAGTCATTCCAACTCTTTTGTGACTCCTTGGACTGTATAGCCCATCAGGCTCCTCCGTCCATGTAATCTTCCAGGCAAGAATATTGTAGTGGGTTGCCATTTCCTACTCCATGTAATGGTGACATTTAAAGAGTGGAAAGTTTTAATTTTTATGAAGCCAAATGTATTTTACTTTTAGTGCTTTCAGTGTTCTGTTCTATCCTATTCTTCCTCACGAGGTAACGAAATTTTTGTTTTCATCTAGCTTTTTAGGTGAAGCATTGATATTAAATCTATGATCCCTGTCGAAGTATTTTTCTGTATATTGAATTAATCATTGGCTTGTGTTTTCCATTTACTGTTTTTTTTATATCCTCCTCCCAAATCCAATCCCAAACTGTTCTCCAAGTACCCATCTCCTCTAAGGCAGGTAAATAACCTCTTTCCAGCAAAGGTCTCCTACACCCTCTGACCGAGGATCTGAGCGAGCAGCTCACCCCCCACACCTGGGGCACAGCTGTCCTTTGGGACCCCCAACAGCTCCCAGGAGCCCCCTCCCTCCTCCTATTTGTTGGATCTGTTTCTTGGAGCCCGTGTCTGCCTCCAGCTTTCTGGGAAAGTATATGGGAAGAAAATATTCTGAATTCTTGAATGTCTAAAATGTCTTTATTCTACCCTCATACTCAACTAATGACTTGTCTGGATTGAAAACAGTTGTGTGCTTAGTCATGTCCAATGCTTTGTGACTCCATGGACTCTAGCCCACCAGGTTCCTCTGACTGTGGGATTTTCCACTGGAGTGGGTTGCTATTTCCTTCTTTTCACACAATTTGAAGGCCTTGTTCCGTCATCCTCTAATGTTGAGAATTGGTGTTACCTTCAAAGCCATTCTGATTCTTTTTATTTTTTGGTTCTGATTATTGATCCTTTGTATATGAACTGTTTCCTATCTGAAGATATTTTATTTCTCTTTTCTCTTTGTTCCAAACATTCTTGAATTTTCTGATGACGTACATTTATTTGAATGGGTCTATTTTTACCCATTGGAGAAGGCAATGGCACCCCACTCCAGTACTCTTGCCTGGAAAATCTCATGGGCGGAGGAGCCTGCTAGGCTGCAATCCATGGGGTCGCTAAGAGTCGGACACGACTGAGCAACTTCACTTTTACTTCTCACTTTCATGCATTGGAGAAGGAAATGGCAACCCACTCCAGTGTTCTTGCCTGGAGAATCCCAGGGACAGGGGAGCCTGGTGGGCTCTGTCTATGGGGTTACATAGAGTCGGACACGACTGAAGCGACTTAGCATTTTTACCCATTAGTTCTGTGCACTTCAGTTCAATTCAGTTGCTCAGTCGTGTCAGACTCTTTGCGACCCCATGAATTGCATGTGAGGCCTCCCTGTCCATCACCAACTCCTGGAGTTCACTCAGATTCATGTCCATCTAGTCGGTGATGCCATCCAGCCATCTCATCCTGTCATCCCCTTCTCCTCCTGCTCCCAATCCCTCCCAGCATCAGAGTCTTTTCCAATGAGTCAACTCTTCGCATGAGGTGAACAAAATATTGGGAGTTTCAGCTTTAGCATCAGTCCTTCCAAAGAACACCCAGGACTGATCTCCTTTAGAATGGACTGGTTGGATCTCCTTGCATAGGTCCTTTCAATCTAAAAATACACCCATAGGACTTCCCAGAGATCCAGTGCTCCCAATGCAGGGGGCCTGGGTTCAATCCCTGGTCGGGGAACTAGATCCCACATACCACAACTAAGAGCTCACATGCCATGATGAAAAGATCCCACACACCGCAACTGAGACCCCAGCACAGCCAAAAGAAAAAGTCCATTAGTCATATAATGGAATTGCCAGAAAAAATAACACAGAAGACATGAGAGAGGCTGGGGATCAGGAGATGGCAAGAGATAGACAGAGACTCTTTAAAAAAATAATAATGTCATTTTGGGACTTCCCAGGCGGTCCAGTGGTCAAGACTCTCTGGCTTCTACTGCAGGGGGGCACAGGGAGGCAGGCTTCTCTCAGTCCTGTATCTACAAGCTACTATGATCCTTTTGAAGACACTAGTCACCAGCTTAAGGCTGCCAGAAACTGGTGATTTTAGGAGGGTCCATGTTTGGAGCAGCAAGCAGGAAAGGCAAAGGGTGAGAGGCTGCTGACTAGAAAGCAGTGCTGGACTCTGGATGGTCAGAGGACCTGCTTCTTCACTGCCGAAATGTGAATGATACAGGAGAAACAGATGAAGCCCAACTGCTCACACTAGTCCCCGATTCTGCCAGATGTCAGTGCAAGGATTAATGCAGAGCCAGAGGACCCTTCTCAGACCCCAGCTGTCCAACATGGATCCTGGATACATGTGGCAATGAGCTTGAGACATGGGGCTGGTGTGACTGAGGAAGTGAGCTGTGAATCTTCATTAGGTAAAACTGAAATTGAAACCCACTTCGAGACAGACTTTTCTTCTAAAACTCCTGGACACTGAATACAAAACAGAAGACCTTGAAAGGAAAGCTGGGCCTCAGGACTACACAGCACCAAGTTCTCTTTGCCTCCATGTTCCAGATTTGGAGGTGAAGCCCGCAACCTGAAAATGTCAAAAAGCCCAACCCCCCAGCACTCCCGCCAGAGGAGAGGGGCAAATGGGCAATAACTGCTCCACTCCAGCCAATCAGACCAGAAAACTCTGCCCGCTCCCCCATGCCAAAGTCCCTGCTGGGGTGCTGGGATCTCCATGCCACTTGGCTGGTGATGCCTCCCCAACATGGGAGCCTAAGAGGAAAGCTGGGCCCACGTAAGTGGAACCCTGTCTCCACAAGGACAGGGTCTGACATGGCCTGGTGGAGTGAGGACTGCCCAGTGGTGACCACATGACTGCACCTTTCAAAAGAACAATTCAGAATCAAATGTTGACAGCTTCTGGAGCTCTTAATACCATTGACCATTCTGAAGCAAAGGTAGGGTGTTACCCTTGTACTGTCAGTGTGACTGTCTTGAGCAGGGCAATCGGCTCCCACTCAAGATCTATCTGACAGCCCACGGACCCCACTCAGCAATCTAACGCCAAACACCCATCACCACCTTCGGGAAGAAAAGAAAGCTGATCGCAGAACCGCACCCAGACTTGGACCCTATGCTGTGACCTGAAACCCAATCTCCAAATCCCAGACCAAACCAAGACAAGAGCTCCTCTCCCTCGCAATGGCAGCCCTCGCTGTGTTTGAATCATGGGGAAAGCACACAAGACAAACAAGAACTTACAAATTTCAATAAAATTTGACACCTAGGGATTTGATTCAAACTTTTAATAATAAATTGTGCCAGTAGAAGCTTTTCAAAGGCAATGATATATCAATAAATAATAGTTAAATTGAGTTCCTGAGAAAGAACCTACCACATGAAGGCTGTCAGAGTGTAAATAACAACACGGCGTTACTGCAAAACTAGAGAAACACTGACAGTCACGACACAGCACAGCAGACTCAGAACTTGCCACTCATACACATGTAAACCAGTACACAGGAATCGTCGTCTTCAGTTTAGACATCCACAGACATGTGAGTGTTGCTGCCTAGAGATACACTAAGTAATGGATACATTATGCTAAACAACTCAAGGAAAAATATGTGTATATAACAAAATATATGATGCATCAGGTTTTTAAAAAGCAAAAAAGAAATTTAACTTTTTATTCAAATATAAATCACTTTAAATAGGAATCATACTAATTTGAAATAGGAATATTTTGTGTGTTTATCTATATAGTTATATATACATCTATACTCCTAAGAAAATATGTATGGCTTAATTATCTTTTTTTTCCCCTCCAACATCACTTTGAATAGTCCTTGCTGTTTCACAAAGGTTAGAAAAATGTGCTTTTAAAACTGAGTTAAGTTGGATCCTTCAAAGCACACTAAAAGCACTGCAGAGAGAACTCTCCACAGGTCTGTAGGGTGGGGCTCTGGCTCCGTGTCGGCTGGGCCACAGGACAGCATCCTGACTGGCAAGACAGACAGAGGTCCATGGCTAACTTACTTTTTTTGGCAGAGCTAAGTGAATCCCTTTTGATGTACACAAGTTTAGTGTAGGACAAATGTCTTTGCCCCCTCAAAGAATCCAAGCACACCCACAACACATACAGTCACATCATCTCTCAGGAACACGTGCATTTCTGCAATGAGAGAGGAGGGGGGGTGCAGTCACAGCGAGGAAGTCACTCACGACGCGGCATCAGCACACTGTCCAGAACGACTCATCCAAGGACACTCAGTAAAAACGTATTCACAGAACCTGCTGTGAATGGCAAGACACGTCACGTTATATTAATAATAGAAAAACCCTGTTCATGCTCTCTCCATACCTGATGTCTGAAGTCACACCCGCATGATCAACTGCTCACACTTCCTATGATGCTATAATATGCAAAAAGCGTACAGAACAAAACAACAAAAGCAGCTTTTAACATATATCACAATTTTGAAATGTGGGAAAAATATAAAACAAAAACCATTGTGTGAATAAAATGGTATCAGTAACATCAGGACATCAGGACAGTGTTGTTTTTTTTTTAACATTATTGCACAGAGATTTCTTATCACATGTTCTTCAATCTTTATGTCTTTCCCTAATGTGAGTAAGTGCTGTGGATAAAATACAAACGTAGAAAATAACAGCAGCATGATTTGTCAAAATTAATCCCTATAATTTAATAAGAAAAATGGCTATAAACAAAATAAGTGCTCTTTCTACTGTACTGATTTAAAAAATATTGTTTTAATGTCGTGAAGTTCCTCAAAGCTAATTCCAGGCTGCGCTGACACCTCCTGCCATCCACCAGAACCTGGAGATGCAGACCTCAGAGGTGAGTCCTCTTTCAGAAGTTTTTCTGCTTTGGTTTTGGGTGCAGACTAGACTTTGAGGGGCAACCAGCCAACTGACCTGATGGGCTGATCTCCCCATCCACCAGTCTACACGTACACGGGCTGGCAGCCCCCAGCCTGCGCCCCCAGGGCCGGACCCACCAAAGCTGGCTGCTCAGCCTCGGTCACGGCTTCAGCCACTGCAGGCTTGGGGCACCGGAACGGGTGGCCATTGTCATCGAAGAACCTCCGGAAGGTGAACTCGTAAAAGGCATGCTCTGGGTGCCGGCTGCCTGCAGGGCCCAGCGCGTCCCAGGCTTTGGAGCTGTCCTCACTGCCATCCTGCCAGGGGCCCTCCTCATCCACTGGGTCAAAGTTGGATGTGTCCATGGGGTGGCTGATGGTGGGCACATAGGGGGCCGGCTGCCTCCGGATGTCACTGGAGAAGTCGATGGCGCCCAGGAACGGGTGGGCCTCAGATCATCGGCCCCGTTGCGGCCTAACCGGTGCTCAGCTGCACAGCACAGCTTGGCGATGAGGTCCCGGGCCTCAGGGCTCAGCTCCACCTGTGCAGGGATGTGCAGCGTGCTCTCCCAGTTAATCACCTGCGGGGACAACACACCCAGTGTTCCTTCCTTCTCACTCTTGAGGCCAAAGAGGGCCTTTATAGGACAGGGTGTTAAAGAACACAATTGTTTCTCAACATCACTAATCATTAGGGGAATGCAAATCGAAACCACAATGAGGTATCATCTCACACAAGTGAAAATGACCATCATCAAAAAGCCAACAAATAATAAAGGCTGAAGAGAGTGTATGGAGAAAAGGGAACCCTCCTACATTGTTGGTGGAGATGTAAACTGGTGCACCACTCTGGAGAACAGTATGCTGCTGCTGCTGCTAAGTTGCTTCAGTCGTGTCCGACTGTGCGACCCCATAGATGGCAGCCCACCAGGCTCCGCCGTCCCTGGGATTCTCCAGGCAAGAACACTGGAGTGGGTTGCCATTTCCTTCTCCAGTGCCTGAAAGTGAAAAGTGAAAGTGAAGTTACTCAGTCATGTCCGACTCTTGGCGACCCCATGGACTACAGCCTACAAGGCTCCTCCATCCATGGGATTTTCCCGGCAAGAGTACTGGAGTGGGTTGCCATTGCCTTCTCTGGGAGAACAGTACAGAGGTTCCTTAAAATACTAAAATTAGAGTTAGCATATGACCAAGCAATCCCACTCCTGGGCATAAATACAGACAAAACTCTAATTCAAAAAGATACATGCACCCCTGTGTTCATAGTAGCACTATTTACAATAGCCAAGAAGCAAACTAAATGTCCATCAACAGATGAACTGATAAAAGATGTAGTCTATATATACAATGGAATCCTACTCAGCAATAAAAAAGAACAAAATAATGCCATTTGCAGCAACATAGATGAACTTAAGAGACTGTCATACTAAGAGAAGTAGGAAGACAAATACCATGTGATACGGCTTATAGTGGATCTAAAATACAAAATAAACTTATTTACAAAACAGAAATAGACTCACACACATAGAAAACAAAGTTATGGTTACCAAAGGGGAGAAAGACAGAAGGAGGAGCAAATTAGAGGAGTATGGGATTAACAGATACACAATACCATACATAAAACAGGTAACAATGGCTGACTGGATAGCGTAGAGAATTATATTCAATATCACATAATAACCTATAATGGAAAAGAATCTGAAAATATAATCTGAATCACTTTGCTCGACACCTGAAACTAATACTGTAAATCAATTATACATCAATAAAAATAACTAATTTTAAAAAGATTTTGATAGTTTCACAATAGGAAAACCAAACAGACGTAGGAGGATCTGAGGCAGCTACAAATGGCCAGTGTGGTTTCAGCAGGAGCCCACAGTCTGAGGCACAGGGTAAGGGAGCCACCCCCAGACAGCAGTGATCAACACAAACCAGCCATCCGGATCTTATTCGCTCCTGGAGTCAGAACAAAGTAGGGTCAATGTACTGGGAGTTGTGCGGAGGTGCAAGGGCTAGTGTGGGCTTCCCCAGTGGCCTAGCAATAAAGAATCTGCCTGCAATGCAGGAGACACAGATCTGATCCCTGGGTTGGGAAGATCCCCTGGAAGAGGACATGGCAACCCACTCCAGTATTCCTGCCTGGGAAATCCCATGGACAGAGGAGCCTGGTGGGCTACAGTCCGTGGGGTCGCAAAGAGTTGGACACAACAGTGCACATGCACAACACAGATATAAAACTCAAAAGAAAAAAAAACATAAAGCAAAAATCTTCATGAGGGACATCCCTGGTGGTCCAGTGGCTAAGACTGTACTTCCAATGGAGGGGGCCCACGTTCAATCTCTGGTCAGGGAACTAAATCCCACATGCTGTAACTGAGACCCAATGCAGCAAATAAATAAAATATATATTAAAAAAAAATCTTCGTGACATTCAATTTGGCAATGACTTCCTGGATATGATACCTAAAAGCACAAGCAATAAAAGAAAAAAACACATAAAAGTCTTCATCAAAATTTAAAACTTTTGTACATCAAAGGACCCTATCAACAGAGTGAAAAGACAAACTTATGGAAAGGAAGAATTTATTTGTAAAGTATACATCTGATAAAGAATTAATAAGCAGAATACATAAAAAACTACAACTCAACAACAAAAACCCAAACAACCTAATTAAAAAAGGGCAAAGGATTTGAATAGACATTTCTCCAAAGAAGGTATCTACATACGCCCACATTTGAAAAGAAATTCAACATCATTTGAACATCAGGGAAATGCAAATCAAAATTACAATGCAACTGATACCACCTCACAACCACTAGGATAGCTACTATTAAAAAATAATAATAATAAATGTTGGCTACAATATGGAGAAATAGGAGCTTCAGTATACTGTTGGTGGGAATGTAAAATGGTGCTGCTGCTGCTAAGTTGCTTCAGTCGTGTCCGACTGTGCGATCCCGTAGACGGCAGTCCACCAGGCTCCCCCATCCCTGGGATTCTCCAGGCAAGAACACTGGAGTGGGTTGCCATTTCCTTCTCCAATGCATGAAAGTGAAAAGTCAAAGTGAAGTTGCTCAGCCGTGTCCGACTCTTAGCGACCCCATGGACTGCAGCCCACCAGGCTCCCCCATCCATGGGATTTTCCAGGCAAAAGTACTGGAGTGGGGTGCCATTGCCTTCTCCGTAAAATGGTGCAGTCATATGGAAACAGTATGGAGGTTCCTCAAGAAGTTTCAACACACAATGATCCTATGACCCAGCAATTCCACTCCTGGGTATATAACCAAAGGAACTGAATGCAGGGAGCAAACAGATATTTACATACATACTTATGTGCAGAGCAGCACTACTCACAAGAGCCCAAAAGGTGGAAACCACCAAAACGTTAATTGCCAGATGATGGATAAAGAAAATGGAATGTTATTTGCATACATTGGAGTATTTATTATTCAATATTACATACAATGTAGCAGTATTTAGCCTTAGAAAGGAAGGACATTCTGACACAGGTTAAACAGGGATGAACCTTGACGACATTATGCTGATGAAGTCAGTTAGTCACAAAAGGAAAAATACTGTATGATTCCACTTATATGATGAAGTCCCTGCTGCTGCTGCTAAGTCACTTCAGTCATGTCTGACTCTGTGTGACCCCATAGACGGCAGCCCACCAGGCTTCGCCATCCCTGGGATTCTCCAGGCAAGAACACTGCAGTGGGTTGCCATTTCCTTCTCCAATGTATGAAAGTGAAAAGTGAAAGTGAAGTCACACAGTTGTGTCCAACTCTTAGCGACCCCATGGACTGTAGCCCACCAGGCTCCTCCATCCGTGGCATTTTCCAGGCAAGAGTACTAGAGTGGGGTGCCATTGCCTTCTCCATATGAAATCCCTAAGAATAGGCAATCCATAGAGACGGAAAGTAGAAGAGTGGTTACAGGAGCAAAGGGGAGGGAAAAATGGAATTATCATTTAGTGGGTGAAGTTCTGCTTGGGATGGTGAAAATGGCTGGAAATAAGTAGTAGTGAATGTACTTAATGCCACTGACTGTACCATTAAGTGTAGTTAAAATGGTAAAATTCATCACAGTTTTTAATACTGGGTGATTATCATGCTGGCAAATTACTAACTAGAAAAAAATTAGTAACTAGTTCAGCAATTCAATTAGGATATAGATAATACCAAGATCCAATTTCATTTTTACTGGAAAGAAACGGGGCCTTAATTGAGCATTTTTTCAAGAGGCCATCATAGTAACTATTACTAACATTTCTGTGTCTACCACGGACTCGGGTGTGTGAATATGTCCTAGAATAGTCAGTGTTACAAGAGCACTGTTCTGAGACCTTCCAAAGGTTTCATCAGATTCTCTACTCAATCTTTCTTAAGGAATTTCTTAAGGAGAGTAAAATGCCACCACTCTAAAACTGACTATTGAGTATTATTACTTGACAAGATTAGTTGAAACACTGCAAATGTGCCTAAGTGGCTGGGCCCACAGCTCTTATATTATGCCGACAGCACAGACATAACGTCAAACCAACCAACTCATCTCCTCAAGGCCACGCGGT
Source organism: Aepyceros melampus (assembly GCA_006408695.1). NCBI lineage: Eukaryota > Metazoa > Chordata > Mammalia > Artiodactyla > Bovidae > Aepyceros > Aepyceros melampus. Next base: position 187,555 of record SJXQ01007494.1, read on the forward strand.
TCAGACCCGGCTCTGCCCGCCGGCCCAGACGTGCGGCAACGGTGCCTCCCTCGCGTCCAGGTTCACACCTAACATCACAGCTCAGCTCTGACCTTGGGCCTTTACTCACTCAAATTAAAAAACCTAACAGAAAGTAACAAAAATACCTGAAAACTCCTCACTGCATACAGCTGACACTCCTGCACTAGCCAGAGACCCCAGGGCTCCTCAGAGGCCCGCGCGCCCCGTTACCTTCAGCTGCGTCTCCGTGGGCGTCGGCGCCAGGAACGGCGGCTGCCCCACCAGCATCTCGAAGAGAATCACGCCGACACTCCACCAGTCGCAGAGCTGGGTGTAACCTGAAAGACAGCAGGGCTCAGGCCACACCCGCGCTGCGGCCTCAGACGCGCTAAGAGCGTGGCTCTGGTCACCGAGAAAGCGCCCCACGGCACAGGCGGGAAAGAGCAACCGGGAAAGAGCATCCGGGAGTCACGGGCTCGCGTGTCACGCCACGCCCAACCCCCCCCCGTGCCTCCGCAGCGCACGCGTGACGTCACTGCTTCCTGCACAGGGGCCCAGAACAGACCCCTGGAAAAATGCTACCGAAGGTCACAGCCTCCATGTGGCAGGAGTGTGGGCACGAGTGTTTTCTGATTTTACAGCATTAGTTTATGATAAACACAGGATGCTCTTATAATAACAGATCTTTTAAATTTAAAAAGTTACTGTTATTGTTAATAACAATACTAAACCAGGAATTTAAGTTCTTAAAGGACACAGACACAAATTAAAATCGTAGAAACTAGGGACTTCCCCAGCGGTCTGGTGGTTAGGGCTGTTCGCCTGGCACAGGCTGGACCCCTAGGCAGAGAGCTAAGATTACACAGACTGCGATGCGGCCAAAAAAAAAAAAAATGTAAAAACTAAAAAGCAGAAACACTGTGATCGGAGGTCAGGTGAGGCCACTGCCGAGGCTCCCTGGAGAGCTTTTGGGACAAGAGGGAAGGGACTGTGGCAAAGGTAATGGCTGCCTCTGCCCTGCCCCTTGTGGGCAGGGAGGGAGCCAGGCTCCTCACCCCTTGCAGGACGGCCTCGTAGGGGTTTCAAAGAAGGCTGATCTTTGATTCTGTCCCACGTCCCAGTCCGAGCGCCGCTCTGGTCTCACTGTCACCGAATTCCTGCTAAGTGTGACCTGTGGCCCCTATCTGCCTGGCCCTGGAGGCTCTGTTGGGCTGCTGCCCATGGCAGGGTTGAGGGAGACCAGTGAACTCCCTTGCAGACCAGCACCCACCCCCACTTTGAAAGGACAGAGAAGGCGGCCTGTACTGGGCAGTGACATCAACACACCCAACCACCTCTGGACATACACTGCCCTTATACTTGAGTCCCTGAGACACTGGCAACCTGCCGTGAGGCACACAGCTCACAGAAAACACGGTGAGGACAGAGCCTGCTGGCTCCAACAGTGGAAACCACAGGTAAAGACAGACAGTCTGGCACTATTCGGGTTTCTTACAGGGAATCAGATCCATGCACACTGCCGCTCCGCTGGGGACCCCCAAAACTGACCATCAGAGGTGCCTCTTATGCTGGTCAAGCACCTGCTGAAGGGGCTGGAGCACCCCAACCCTGAGGCTTACCTCGAAGGGACCTCTGGACCAGTGGGAAGAACTAGAGACACAGGGAAGGTCTGCATTCTCACACCCATTGACCAGGGAAGATGATGGGCCCCAGTGAGGACCCCGAACCCAATCCCAACCCTCAAATAATTCCTCTGGGCTCTAGGGAGCAAGTCCACCATGCAGTCAGCTTATCACTTACAGTCTAAGGAGGAGCAAGTGGAGACACCGGGCCAGCTCCCGAGCAGAGGAGGATACACTGGAGGTTTGTCTGCTGACAGAACCCCACTCTCAGGCTCCCATGGGGACACTGAGACCTTAACAGTGGGAGTTGGGACTCTCAAAGATCACCCAGCTTGGGTGCAGAGCCAAAGCACATACCTTTCCGGAGGAGCACTTCCGGGGCAATGTGTTTGGGGTCCCAACCAGGGAGTGAGCCAGACACCGCTGGTGCTGCCTCCTCGCCCTCTGCTCCAGGGTCTTGAGCTGGTCTCCACACCGGCAATTAGACACGTCATCCCAGAGGTCGCTGGGCTCCATGCTGTCCTGCCGGGAGTGACTCCCTGTCACCCAGAAAGCAGGGTGGGCAGAGAACAGAAAACAAAATCAATTTTCAATCTTCAACAATGCAATAAACCTACAGCTTCAAAAGGAAAAGTAACCTGACCCAGCTCCTGACACAGTGAGAGAGAGAGCCCCCTGGCAGCTCTGAGAATGGCTGTAGTCCCGGGCCTCAGACCCAAGCATGAGGTACACACACGCCTCATGACAGGAGCCACGGCAGGGGTTGTGCCCTGTGCTGGGGGCTGTGAGCTGGTACATAGGGCTGGGTGACAGTGTGGGGCTGGCAAGACAGGCTCATGGACAGTGAAGTGGCACTGCCAGCGCCTTTCAGGCCCATCTCAAAGGTTAACACCACCTGTTTATCAGACACGTTTTGAAATAGTCATGGAAAAGATTGAGGATTTCAAATATATGGACACAGATGATTTCAATGCCAAATTTAAAAAAAGGAATGAATCAAATGATTTAGGACTAGTTTGAGTTAAAAAAAACTGTCTGAGCTGTAGTAATAAAATAACTAGTTCAAGGATTCAAGCCAGGGCTTCCCTGGTGGCCCAGTGGTTAAGAATCCACCTGCCAATGCAGGGGACACAAGCTTGCACCCTAGCCAGGAAGATCCCTCATGCTTCAGAGCAGCTGAGCCTGCGCTCTAGAGACCATGCTCTATGGGAGAGGCCACCACAAGGAGAAGCCCGTGCACTGCAAGGAAGGGTCGCCCCCATTCCTGGCAACTAGAGAAAAACCCTCACAGCAACGAAGACCCACAACAGTCAAAAATAAATAAATAAAAGAAAAAAAAAAAAGAATTCAAGCCACAAATAAGATGACCAGCTACTTCTCACTTTTCCGAGTAGTGAAACTACAGGAGGGCAATTAAGCCAGGTCTGCACCTGTAGGGAGACTTGGGGGGCTGTAAGAAAGGGCTCCCCCAGAGGCCAGGAGGTTCGTTGTAACAGGGCACAGTGACGGTTCCTCAGCCAGGCCCCAAGATACCCTATGGCCTACTGTCCTTGAAACATTTTAGTAAAACTTGAAGCCACTAACTTAAAATCAAACACCTCACACATCATAGTACTTCTTCATGGAGAAAAGGGTATCACACCAAATTATGAAATCACATGGGGACAGGTGCACCCAACCAGGATGGGGTGAGGAGGGGGAGGCCGGAGGTAGTACCTTTCTGGTAGTATTTGGAGTTGTGGGTCCACCTGAACCCAGTGCAGAGGCCGAAGTCTGTCAGCTTGATGTGGCCATCAAGGTCTATGAGAATGTTGTCGGGCTTGATGTCCCGGTGGATGAAGCCCATCCTGTGAACGCTCTCGACGGCCAGCGTCAGCTCAGCGATGTAGAAGCGCGCCAGGTGCTCGGGGAACACCTCCATGCGGATGAGCAGGCTCATCATGTCCCCGCCCGGGATGTAGTCCATCACAAAGTACAGGCTGTCCTTGTCCTGGAAGGAGTAGTAGAGCTTGACCACCCATTCATTGTCTGCCTCCGCCAGGATGTCCCGCTCTGCCTTGACGTGAGCCACCTGGTTGCGGTTCAGGACGTCCTTCTTTCTCAGGGTCTTCATGGCATACAGCGCGTGTGTGTCCACCTTGCAGGCCAGGCACACTTCCCCAAAGGCGCCAACGCCCAGGGTCTTCACCTTCACAAACATGGACTTGTCCATCTTGGCCCGCTTGAGCCTATTGTAATTGGACTCCTTCTGGTAAAGAATCTTTCTCATCTGCTCCTGCTCGGCCTCACAGAGCCCGGCCTGTGCAGGAGGAAACAGGACAGGGTCACACTGGACGGGCCCCACGGGGGCAGGAGGGACAGGACAGGGTCACACTGGATGGATCCCATGGGGATGGGAGGCCCCAGAGTGGAGGGCACACCATGATCTGTGAAAGGAGGGTACAGAAGAACCGGGCCAATGCTACAAGTGAAAAAATGACCGCTGGTTCTCTACATCCAGTCACAGATTTAGAATCAAAAGAGGAGATGTAAAAATAAGGAGTTCTTTCTCCAGGTTGACTTTTAGGCTCTAAAAACTAAAAACAACTTGTATTACTAAAAATTTGTGCAAAAGGGGACCGTAAAATTCCTGGAACTCTAAGAGCAATGTAATAATTTAATGACAGTTCAGAGGAAAACGGGAAAACAGAAAAGTCAATGAAAATGGAACAGCATTTTCACTGGGATCTGATCTTATTTTTAAGACTTTTTAGAATCTGAAATCACCATAGCATTTCTATAAATAATTTCACTAATAATTAACGTTCCCTAACAGCTTAGTGTCAACTAGCATCTACTTCAAACATTATTTAATAACTATAGACTTCATTAAGAATGAACTGAATCACCAATAGCTATACTTCTCTTTAAAATTCCCACAATGTCAATGTATAAAATCTCAAGTTTTCTTTCTCCTCCTTCAAAGTGTTTACCAGTTGGAGAGCCTTGATGGATTTGCCCCCTGGAAAGGACACGCCGTAACAAGCAACGCGTTCATTCACCGGGGGCACATCCGCACAGTCCTCCCCACCCCGACCCTGGACAGGGGACACGATGCGAGGGGGGCTTCTCCCACTGGGACCCCGACACCAAGCGTGCCCTGCGCCCACCTTTGCCATCTCCTGCTCCAGCTGCAGCCGGCGTGCCACCTTCTGCTGGTGGGTCTTGAGCACGTTCTCCACGTGCTGCTCCATGAAGAACTTGAAGGCCGACGGCGAGTAGCTCTTGATGCGCGACTCGCGCCTGTCCTCGTCGCGGCCGCCCCTACGCACAGGCACCGGGGATGTCTGTATCTGCTTCCGGTCCCTGCCCACCCTGTCGGCTTTGGTGGCCCCGGGGCTCGCGGGGCTGCCGTCGGGAGGCTCAGCGGCGCGGCCGCCCCGGAGGCCCTGCTGCAGCCCAGCGCACAGCCCG
>SJXQ01007494.1:207892-226590 GCA_006408695.1 Aepyceros melampus
GTATGGATGTGAGAGGTGGACTGTGAAGAAAGCTGAGCGCTGAAGAATTGATGCTTTTGAACTGTGGTGTTGGAGAAGACTCTTGAGAGTCCCTTGGACTGCAAGGAGATCCAACCAGCCCATCCTAAAGGAGATCCGTCCTGGGTGTTCTTTGGAAGGAATGATGCTAAAGCGGAAACTCCAGTACTTTGGCCACCTCATGTGAAGAGTTGACTCATCGGAAAAGGCTCTGATGCTGGGAGGGATTGGGGGCAGGAGGAGAAGGGGACGACCGAGGATGAGATGGCTGGGATGGTATCACTGACTTGATGGACGTGAGTTTGAGTGAACTCTGGGAGTTGGTGATGGACAGGGAGGCCTGGCGTGCTGTGATTCATGGGGTCGCAAAGAGTCGGACACGACTGTGCGACTAAACTGAACTGAGAGGGGGTGTAGAGAAAAGGGAATGCTCCTACTCTGTTGATGGGAATGTAAATTGATACAGCCACTGTGTAGAATTGTACGGAGGTTCCCAGGAAAACTAAAAATACAGTTAACACATGATCCAGCAATCCCACTCCTGGGCACATATCTGGAGAAAACTCTACTTCAAAATGATACATGCACCCCTATGTTCATAGCAGCACTATTAATTAATACAATAGCCAGAATATGGCAGCAACCTAAATGTCCATCAACTGGTGAATGGATAAAGAGTTGGTACATATACTCAATGAAATACTACTCAGCCATTAAAAAGAATGAAATGCCATTTGCAGCAACATGGATGGACTTAAAGAGATTATCATACTAAGTGAAGTAAGTCAAACAGAGAAAGACACCATATGACATCACTTATATGTGAAATCTAAAATATGACACAAAAAAGCCTATCTATGAAGCAGAAACAGACTCACAGGCATACAGAACAGACTTGTGGTTGCCACGGGGAAAGTTGGGAGGGGGAGTGTCAGTTTGAGGTTAGCAGATACAGACTATTATATATAGAATGGATAAAGAAGATCCTAATGTATAGCACAGGGAACTATATTCAATATCCTGCAATAAGCCACAATGGAAAAGAATATGAAAAATAGTGTATCAGTTCAGTTCAGTCTCTCAGTTGTGTCTGACTCTTTGCAACCCCATGAATCACAGCACGCCAGGCCTCCCTGTCCATCACCAACTCCTGGAGTTGACTCAAACTCACGTCTATCGAGTCCGTGATGCCATCCAGCCATCTCATCCTCTGTTGTCCCCTTCTCCTCCTGCCCCCAATCCCTCCCAGCATCAGAGTCTTTTCCAATGAGTCAACTCTTTGTATGAGGTGGCCAAAGTACTGGAGTTTCAGCTTTAGCATCAGTCCTTCAAAGAACACCCAGGGCTGATCTCCTTCAGAATGGACTGGTTGGATCTCCTTGCAGTCCAAGGGACTCTCAAGAGTCTTCTCCAACACCACAGTTCAAAGGCATCAATTCTTCGGCGCTCAGCCAGCTTTCTTATGTGCATAATTGAGTCATTTTACTGAAGAGTCAAAATTAACACTGTAAATCAGCTGTGCTTCAATGTCAAAAGATGAGTTTTTGATGACAACCTTTAAAAAATTAAAGTATCTTTCTTTTTAAAGAGAGAAAAGCTCAGACAGGGAAAAGCTGACACCATTAGACTCTGTGAACACGTGCCTGCAGCCTGATCCAGGCTGCACAGCTCTGAGGACCTGGTTCTTCCTCCAGCTGGAGCGTGGCAAGCCTGCCCTGTGTCCAGGGACAACCCCCTCCCACCTGCTCACCACGTGAACCTCAAGGCTCCCAGCGGTAAACCTCTCCAGAGCAGAGGGCTCCTCACCCACCCAACCTCGGAGACTCTGCTGTTCACCCCCAGCCTCCCCACCCACCCCAGGCCCCAGCACCTGAACTGTGAGAACTGTGAGAACTGAGGGTGGTAGCCGCTGCCCACTGCCTGGGTCTGTGCCTTGTCCTGGGCTGGAGCTGAAACCTGCCCCCCGGGGGTCTCAGGAGAGCACTCAGCAGGGGCTGTGCCCCTTCTCCAAGGCTTCAGATGCAATATTTCTGATGTTTATACAAAAACCACGTAAGAAGCTGCACAACTGCACTATACTGCTCAGCCAGAAAAAGTAGTAAAGCTCTGACACAAGCTGGAGTTCAGTCACTAAGTCGTGTTGGAGTCTTTGCAACCCCATAGAATATAACCCACCAGGCTCCTCTGTCCATGGGATTTTTCAGGCAAGCACACTGGAGTGGGTTACCACTTCCTCCTCCATGGGATCTTCCCGACCCAGGGATCAAACCCATGTCTCCTGGATTGCAGGCAGGTTCTTTACCGCTGAGCCACCAGGGAAGCCAACAGGCCACAATGTGGATGAACCTTGAGACATTATGCTGCGTGAAGGAAGCCAGACACAGAAGAAAAACACTATGTGACTCTAATGAGGCAAATCCAGAGACAAGGTGGACTGCAGTTACCAGGGCTGGGCTGAGAAGGTTATTACTTAATGGGTACAGAGCTTCTGTTTGGGACACTGAAAAAGTCCGGACTGTGGCAGTGACTGCAGTGACAGTGTGCATGTATTTACTGCCACTGAACTGTACACTCAGGAATGGTTAAAATGATAAGCATTACGCCAATGCATCTAACGTTCATATCCAGCGGGCCAGGGTCTGACCATGCTTCCCCTCCACACACAGCTGTGCTGGGAAAAGCTGGACCTCAGCCCTGGTGCTGACACAAGTGCACCCCGCTCACAGACGGAGGTCTGAACCGCCTGCAACTCCCCACCCCACACGGAAACACAATGGGGAGCAGCTCCCCAAGGCCACACCCCCCAGATACTCTTGAGTGCCTGTGAGTCCCACAGATATTCCAATTATAAAGCCAAGCAGTGCAGGAGAGACCGGACATGTTTGCATTTATACATGAGCTAAGAAACACCAGGGGGAGGGGAGGTGCCCCTGAACAGAATCCAGGTCAGACATAGTGGTGTCTGTCCTTTCTTTTCCTGTCAGCATTTCATTATGAAGATTTTCACAGAAAAGGTGACAGAGTTATTCAGTGACAGCCCCTCAACCTGCACCTGGGAAAGCTCCTTGTGCAGAGGGGGCTGGACAACCCCGCTCCATGCTCTCATCCTCTTCCCACCGTGCTCCCCTAGGCACACCTGGCTTCCTCGGTGATGGTGCCAGACACCTACAGGCAGGCCTGTCCTGCCTGAATCACTAGGGAAGGATGAAGCTTTCCTTCAGTCACACAGAGAATCCAAGTATTTTCTCAGCTTGAGACCTTGTATTTTAGACTTTAGTTTGACAACAGTTGATTTCCTGGCAGAATTATGAACTTCTGAAAGCATTTTTTATGAGAATACTCATCAGTCAAATTACGATTGCAGCTGGAAATGGCCCCTCTGACACACTACAGTATCATTTTAATAAGCTCTCTTATCCAGAATTTCAAAAGGCCCTAAGGGCCCTATGATCTAAGGTCTCAAGGGTCTTAAAAAAAATGAGGGTGGGCTTCCCTGGTAGCTCAGTGGTAAAGAATCTGCCTGCCAATGCAGAAGACATGGGTTCGATCCCTGGTCTGGGAAAATCCCACATGCCATGGAGCAACTAAACTGGCGCACCAGAATTATTGAGCCTGTGCTCTAGAGCCCAGGAGCCGCAACTACTGAGTCCATGTGCTGTAACTACTGAGACTTTGTGCCTAGAGCCTGTGCTCCGCGACAAGAGAAGCCACCCGCACACCTCAACGACAGTAGCCCCCTCTCCCCACAACTAGCGAGAAAATCTGCACAGCGCCAAAGACCCATCACAGCCAAAAATAAATTAATAAAATTATACAGGCTTCCCAGGGGGCGCTAGCGGTAAAGAACCAGCCTGCCAATGCAGGAGACATAAGGGATGTGGGTTCAATCCCTGGGTCAGGAAGATCCCCTGGAAGAGGGCATGGCAACCCACTCTAGTATTCCTGCCTGGAGAATCCCATGGACAGAGGAGCCTGGCGGGTTCAGTCCATGGGGTCGCAAAGAGTTGCACACAGCTGAAACGACTTAGCATACATTCCTGGTGGTGCAGTGGTTAGAATTCTTTGTTTTCACTACTGAGGCCAGAGAACTAAGACCCCACAAGCCACGGTGCACCAAAAAAAAAGGTGGAGTGGGTAGCAAACAAAGCAGTCTAATGTCGGGAATTTCTTAGGTATCATCAACTGACTTAAATATATCTCAAAGAAACTATATGACACTGGAATTTTAAAACTGCAATACAACTCACAAAACAAAACTCATTTTCAAATCTGGGGCTGAGACGATGGCTGAGGCCTATCCCGAGTCCTGGCGGCTCCACTAAAAACAATATGAGAACAGTATTCTAAGCAAACCTTAATGTGGCCCTATCAAATTCAATCCTGTCCTTCAACCAACCTGGAAAATGTTATCAGAGGTTCAAGAATTCTTATTCTAATTCCTCCAAGTGCTTCACAACCTCACTGGCTGCCAAGTACACATTCAGCACCGACCAGGGAACCAATGAAACCTACGTCCTGCGGGACCCACACTAATGACATACGGCATTTTTTTAAACAGTATTTCTTGGACCTAAAATTCCAGTTATTAGTTAAATCATATCTTTACTATAATTAACTAGCAAAGCTGAAATGAGATCAGGCAGCCGGGCCAGGCCTCCAGGCAGGTGCAGAACGCCAGAATCATAAACCACCACGCTGATGACCAACTCCAGGGCTGCCCCGGCCAGGAAACCCCATGCCAGGGCCACCCCTCACCGAGAGGGTCCCTAAGAACATCCTTCCAATCAAGGGTGCAATCACAAAGTTTCAGAGGGCACAGGGGTCTTCCACTTGTGCCAAATGCTATGCTGGACAGTATGTCAGGTTACCCAGGTAAGACAGAGCCTCACCTCCAAGTTTCAGACCCAGGGAAAAGAAACTACCACATGCCTTACTGGCTTTATACAGGACATCGGTATGATATATATACACAGACATCCGTGTGTGTGTATACCGACACACAGACACACACATTATGAACAACAGCATAAAAACCACTGAGCTACACAAGTCTGTACCCAAGACCACCATGCGGAATGAGCAGGCCAGGGGTATGTTCTGTGCAGCACTCCTCACAGCAAGCAACCCGGCAAGTGAGTCTCCTGTGTTCTTTCCACACACCAGCAGGGCTCCCACTCTTTGAGAAGCGTTGCCTCCTTCCAACACCCTCCTTTCCCAGAGTCAGACACTTCCTGGCCAGGGCTCTGACCACCTGAGCCACTGCTGTGGACAGAGGTGACCGTCACTGTCCCCGGAATCCCAGTGACCAGGCCTATTCAGAGACCTCTGAGAGAAAGGGAAGTGTCACCAAAGCTGGAAAGGGGAAAGGGCTGACATTGGACGGAGGAAGTGTGAAGCTATTCCTGGAGCCTGGGACTCCTGTGAAAAGGCTAAAACACAGAAGAGAAAGACAGGGAGATAACTGTGGGTATGTGTGTGTGCGGGGAAGGTACCCTCTGGGTCAATTTAATGAAAACACAGGAGTGGCACTCCTGTGAAGCAGGACAGGACTGAGTTAATGAGTAAGGAAAAAGCCAGTCCTCAGCACTCCAGCTCAAGATCACCGCCTGGAGTCACGACTCCAGGAGACCCACTCCACTGAAAAGCCAGCTTACATCCTCAGAAAGGTTCTCACCATTCTAACTGCATTTAGAGACTACAGGATCTGGCTGGCACCACAAAATCAGAACGGTTAATAATAAATGCAAACCAACGCTACAAAATATGAGTTTTCACTTATCTTGCAGAAAAATTCCTATGAACGTCAAATATTGGCACACAGACAAAAATTAAGTAAAAAAAAAACACCTGTCACTACTAGGTTGACAGATGACAAGAGATACAAAGTTTTCCTAGAATGAATGGCAAACATTGAACAATGTCAGAGTCAAATTCCCACCCTAATTTTAGCATTGTAACTGTTCTCTCTCTGTCCAAGGGTATCAACCTTTGTTGGCTTTAATGCAACCAACAGGAAAGTGAGCAGCAAAGCAGGCTACCTACCTTCAGGCCCCAGCAGCCTCCACAGGTGCTGCTATGATAAAACCCAACCCCATCTCCACAACGAGCAGCAGCCACCCGCACACAATGGGGCTGGGGACCCTGGACTGCTGAGGATGGAGCGGTCTTTAAAAAGGAAGGAGATTCAGAGAGTTTTTTTAGAGCAGATTTACAGTCAAAGCAAAGTAAATGCAGTGAATTGATCTTCTTTTTCTTCAAACCCATCATTCTTTTAAAAAGCAGTGAAGAAATTAAAATAAATAAATAAATAAATAAATAAAAATAAAAATCAGTGAAGAACATTATTTAGAAGTTTCACATTATTATGACCATGAAATAAAATATAAAAGCAGCTTTTCAAAAACTACATTAATCTGTTTTTTCCAATACAAATCAGAACCCTCCCCCCAAAGTTCCCCAAATCTTTCCTGTGAGTTTACCGGGTATTTATCAGCTTCAACACCTCTCCCATCCCCCAGCCCACACATGCAGTGAGGTTTAGGAGACCAGGGCCGGCTATTTACAACAAGATAGTCAAAATAACAAGGCATCTTATTGTAAAAACATCCCCCCCCCAAAAGAAAGTCCCTCCCACCAACCTGGGGATTTGCTAAGGAAAGAAAGAAATGTGTACAGCTAAGTCAAAACTACTTCAAGTCAGATGGAGAGCTGCAAGAACTCTCTCCAGTTCAAAAATTCCAAGATTCTAGTAATTCACCTTAATAATTTTTCATGACAGCTTCTGCTCAGATATGTTATTCAATAAACTGCTTGACTTTTTGAGATTTATTAAATGTTCAGCAATTTTAATTTCAAAGGAATCTGGTATATTCACTAAACAGTGACCAAATTTTATGAGGTTGAATAACACAGTGTTTTGTTAATTATAATTTAAAACAGACTTTCTTAAACAGTCTGTGCATTCTTATTTTGAAGATTTTCCTTTTACTGCCTTGTTAATACATTTGCTAAAGAAAACAAACAAACAAACAAAAAAAAAAAACCGAAAAGATACAAAGCAGCTTAGTCTCTAGACTGAGCACTCAAAAATGGTGATCCACTGCAGGGAATGGAGCTTAAATTCAACTGAAAATATGGACCAAAGTCTCGTTAGCACAATTTTCCTAATAATGCGCCAGGAGTTACTTTCTCCATTACTAAGGGAAGGCCTGTCAACTCCTGGGTTAAAGCTTAAACTGAACACCTGTGTGAACAACACACATTTTGTGACTTTCCATTCAAGTTTCTTAGTAAAATGTGGCCAAACTTTCCTCTGAAAACGTATGTATTTGCTGAGCACTTTAGGAAGAGAGCTGCCTGGCCACTGACTCTACCTGCCAGGCGCTAGACCCCGCGAGGCCCCGGGCGGGGGCTCCAGCCGGGATTCCAGCCCGGCGAGACCCCGGCCCCGCCGCCTGTGGACGCACGCCCAGCGCACCGGTCGGGCCGGGCCGACGCCCGCGGGCCGGGCAGGTGTGCCACCCAGGCCCCACCTGCCCCTGCCAGCGCCCCAGGACCGCGAGCCGGGTCGGAACCGGGCGCGGGGGTCCCGGGAGGCCCGGCTCCAGACCGGGTCGTGNTGTCCGCGAGAGCGCTCTAGCCCCGCCCCGCCCTCCCGATCAGCTCCCTGGGGGAGCCCAGATTCCGGCACCTGCGCCCCGCCCAGCCCCTCACGTGGACACGGGCCTCAGCCCTCACCTGCGCTCGGCCCGGGCCGGCACCCTCCTCGCTTCGTGTGCGGGAAAAGGTCCTTCCCTTGCTCTGTCCTCGACGACAGAAACAGAACTAACTAAAACAAATAGGCTGTAAATAAAACGGAGTTTACAATTTATGAATGAGACACCTAATCAAATTTTGGAATTGTTTGCAATAGTGAAAAATCAGGAAGAACTTAAAAGTCCAGCCGTGGGGAACAGTGGGGAAATAAAATATGTAGAATAGCTCATTGAAACGTGAGTGTAGATAAACTTCAAAAATCATTGCAGAGGGGAGAAAAGGGAGGTGCAGAACTATATATACAATACAACAGCGTATTTATAAATAAACCAAATGTCGCAGAACCAATACTGATAAAGTACTGTATACTCGTACCAACAAGGACTGCAAGACGTTCACGCGGAAATCATGACAGCTGTGGCCGGGCAGCATGGAGGCTGGAAACTGGACTCAGGAGGAAACTGGACTCAGGAGGAAACTGGGGGCGTCATCTTTCTCTCCAGTCTTTGCTTCTTTATTTGGAACAAACTGTCCGAATTTTAAAATTTGTTGATTCTCAGTGATTAGGTTCAATAATGTATGCTGTGTTATTATTCTTTGTGCCTTTTTTAAAAACATCTTTTAAAATTTTTCACATATACAGGAAACAAATTGGAAACAAATTTCCAGATAGAGTCTCACTTGAGGAAACTGATATAGAATATAGAATAGTTGTGTTTATTGACACAGAGTCAATCATTCTCTTGGTTTTGTTGTTGTTGTTGTTGTTGTTTTGAGGACCTACCATGAACCATCTGAGAAAGCACTGGCACTCACTCCAGTACTCTTGCCTGGAAAATCCCATGGCAAGAGGAGCCTGGTAGGCTGCCTTCTAAGGGGTCGCACAGAGTTGGACACGTCGGAAGCGACTTAGCAGCAGCAGCAGCCATGAACCATGGATTAAACCAAACACTGTTGGTACCATAGTGAGCAGAACTACTTCATTTACCCACTGGCAGAACTTATACTCTCCTAGATGCATTCAAGAAACTTAAGTGACAGAACAGCATACAGGATCTAATTTGGTTAAATGATATATGTATTTACATTTAAGCTATATACTTAAAATATACATTATATATCATATAAAATGCTGCTGCTACTGCTAAGTCACTTCAGTCGTGTCCAACTCTGTGCAACCCCATAGACAGCAGCCCACCAGGCTCCCTCGTCTCTGGGATTCTCCAGGCAAGAACACTAGAGTGGGTTGCCATTTCCTTCTTCAATGCATGAAAGTGAAAAGTCAAAGTGAAGTCACTCAGTCGTGTCCTACTCTTAGTGATCCCATGGACTGCAGCCTACCAGGCTCCTCTGTCCATGGGATTTTCCAGGCAAGAGTACTGGAGTGGAATGCCATTGCTTTCTCCAATCATATAAAATATATAACAGTATATGTGTGTGTGTGTATACATGTTTATACACATATATATGTGTGTGTGATTTTAAGTCCAGAAAACTATGCTGCCAAATATTGAAAATGATAGTCTCTGGACATAACGGTTCTGGGTGACTTTTGTCTTATAATTCCTGATAACTCTACATAGGACAAGTTTAAAAAAAACTGTTTAATCATCCACGTAATGCAACCAGTTGAGAAGGGGAGAGAAGAGGCAGAAAGCGCAAGTTCTGCTGAGCACAAAGTCTGTGGCGGTGGCAACCTCGCTGGATATAAATTTGATTAACATATGAATATACTATGTGTGTATACCAGGTGTTGCCCTACACTTGTGTATTATCTCAGTTAATCCTCTGGCTTAAAACTCAACATTAAAAAAACTAAGATCATGACATCCAGTCCCATCACTTCATGGGAAATAGATGGGGAAACAATGGAAACAGTGACAGACTTTATTTTCTTGGGCTCCAAAATCACTGCATATGGTGACTGCAGCCATGAATTTAAAAGACACTTGCTCCTTGGAAGAAAACCTATGACCAACCTAATGGCAAGAGGAGCCTGGTAGGCTGCCTTCTAAGGGGTCGCACAGAGTTGGACACGTCGGAAGCGACTTAGCAGCAGCAGCAGCCATGAACCATGGATTAAACCAAACACTGTTGGTACCATAGTGAGCAGAACTACTTCATTTACCCACTGGCAGAACTTATACTCTCCTAGATGCATTCAAGAAACTTAAGTGACAGAACAGCATACAGGATCTAATTTGGTTAAATGATATATGTATTTACATTTAAGCTATATACTTAAAATATACATTATATATCATATAAAATGCTGCTGCTACTGCTAAGTCACTTCAGTCGTGTCCAACTCTGTGCAACCCCATAGACAGCAGCCCACCAGGCTCCCTCGTCTCTGGGATTCTCCAGGCAAGAACACTAGAGTGGGTTGCCATTTCCTTCTTCAATGCATGAAAGTGAAAAGTCAAAGTGAAGTCACTCAGTCGTGTCCTACTCTTAGTGATCCCATGGACTGCAGCCTACCAGGCTCCTCTGTCCATGGGATTTTCCAGGCAAGAGTACTGGAGTGGAATGCCATTGCTTTCTCCAATCATATAAAATATATAACAGTATATGTGTGTGTGTGTATACATGTTTATACACATATATATGTGTGTGTGATTTTAAGTCCAGAAAACTATGCTGCCAAATATTGAAAATGATAGTCTCTGGACATAACGGTTCTGGGTGACTTTTGTCTTATAATTCCTGATAACTCTACATAGGACAAGTTTAAAAAAAACTGTTTAATATCCACGTAATGCAACCAGTTGAGAAGGGGAGAGAAGAGGCAGAAAGCGCAAGTTCTGCTGAGCACAAAGTCTGTGGCGGTGGCAACCTCGCTGGATATAAATTTGATTAACATATGAATATACTATGTGTGTATACCAGGTGTTGCCCTACACTTGTGTATTATCTCAGTTAATCCTCTGGCTTAAAACTCAACATTAAAAAAACTAAGATCATGACATCCAGTCCCATCACTTCATGGGAAATAGATGGGGAAACAATGGAAACAGTGACAGACTTTATTTTCTTGGGCTCCAAAATCACTGCATATGGTGACTGCAGCCATGAATTTAAAAGACACTTGCTCCTTGGAAGAAAACCTATGACCAACCTAAACAGCATATTAAAAAGCAAAGACTTTAATTTGCCAACGAAGGTCCGTCTAGTCAAAGCTATGGCTTTTCTAGTAGTCATGTATGGATGTGAGAGTTGGACTATAAAGAAAGCTGAGCACCAAAGAATTGATGCTTTTGAACTGTGGTGTTGGACAAGACTCTTGAGAGTCCCTTGGACTGCAAGGAGATCCAACCAGTCCATCCTAAAGGAAGTCAGTCCTGAATATTCATTGGAAGGACTGATGCTGAAGCTGCAACTCCAATACTTTGGCCACCTGATATGAAGAAGTGACTCACTGGAAAAGACCCTGATGCTGGGAAAGATTGAAGGCAGGAGGAGAAAGGGATGACAGAGGATGAGATGGTTGGATGGCATCATTGTCTCAATGGACATGAGCTTGAGCAAGCTCCAGGAAATAGTGAAGGACAGAGAAGGCCAGCGTACAGCAATCCATGGGGTCACAGTCAGACACGACTGAACAACTGAACAACAGCTGTTATTAACCCCATTTTATAGAAGACCCTAAAACACAGAGAGCCCAACTAACTCACCAGAGATGAAGAGCTGGGAGTCCAGCCTTGGTGGATCTGATACCAGAGCTTGGAAACACTGAATTATAAGATGTATTCAGGTAATCTCATACAGTCAGACCTTGTCACTTTGTCCGAGGGGGCAGGATTGGTCCCTGTGGAGTGAGCAGGGGGGCCCCGGGCCCAGGGTGTTTAAGGGGTCCCCTCTGAGGCCGCTGTGCAATGGGCCTCCCTCCCCCACCCTTTCTCACCTGTGAATGCAAGCAACCTGATTATGACTTAGCCTCTTATACCTTAGTGGCTGGAAAGCAAGCTCTGGTCTCAACACAATTTTTGGAAAGAAAAGTCCTCTTTGTTTGTAATCTGTGGCAGACACACAGCAAATCTGCCTAACTAAGAAGAATGTTTTCTATGGGGAGTAGTGAAAAAGCAGACAGTCAGATTTCAAAAGGCCTAGACAAGCAGAAAGAAGATGGGCTACACTGATTTAATTTGTTTTATACCCATGTAGTCTGTCTCCTTAATTAGATTATAAAATTCTGTAAGAAAAAAGACCATTTTCTCTCCCTAAAACTACAAATGGGAACTTAACTGCTGGTTTGAATGTACTGAATGAAAATTTAAAGGCTGTTTTAACGTCTGAAATATAAGAAATTTAAATATCACCTTTTTCTCAGAATCAAGCACTCTGGGTCAGCCAGGGCGATCTCTTGGTCCACTGTTCTTTGGAGGTCTCTATTCTGCAAACCTGTAGGTACTTGTAGAAAGAGTTAGCAATACCAGGTTTATTAGTTGGGGTATCTATTTTAATGATGAACCGGTTGTTTTTACTTTTTTTTATTGTGATAAAATATACATAATATAAAAGTTACAAATTTTTCATCATCCAAGATTGACATTCTGTCCTCTTTAAATACTATTTCCCTCCTCCACTTGTTTGTTCTTTTGAGGGACTTTTTTGTTTTCTTCTGGTAATTTTCTGACTTTTTTTTTGGTCATGAGGCACAGCTTTTGGGATCTTAGTTCCCTGACCAGGGATCAAAGCTATTCCTCCTACAGTGGAAGTGCCAAGTCCTAACCACTGGACTACCAGGGAAGTCCCTAAAGTTCAGTTCTTACATGTATTTTCCAATATTAAAGCATGAGTGAGTAAATTTTCTCTGATTTTAATTTATTTCTAGTTGTTTTGAGCCATTTTGGAAAACAGAGCTTCCTGGAAATTTTGGTAAAAACCTCCAGGGCGTTCGTTCTTAGGGGAAGGCCCAGGAACATGGTAGGGCTTACAGGCTGGCCACCTTGCCGGTCTCTGCAGACCTGCCTCTTCGGCAGCGTCCAACACAGAACCCTGCTTCATCCTCCGGATAGCCGCTCTGCTTCTCAGATGAGTAATGAAGTATGTGGTTGCATAAGTCAGAATTGCTCAATAATTTAAGATGTGTTCCCAGAAGACCTCAAAGAAACACTGTCAAGATAAAAATCACATTCTGCATTTAAAAAACTCTTATGTTGACACTTTACATTATTAAGAGACAATTGCTAAAACAAGTTTTCTTTTCTTCCCACATCCTCCATTCATTTACCTTTCATGCTGAGTGAGCTGTGACAGCAACACAGGCGATCCACTTACTTTTCTCATTGCATTTATAGTTGGCTACAACTTCTGTTTCCTTTGCAGATATAGGCAGAATGTTTTTGTGTCTGTAATTGAAAGAAAAATCCCACCATGAAAGTCTGGAAGCTCCTAGATGTTTTAAAACTTTCCTTTCAGATCTTAATCTAATCATTTGCAGTAAATATTGTTAAAACTTGCTTTAGCGAGGAAGAACAAAGAACATAAGGCTCCAACTCTTGTCTCAATGAAATCAGGTCAATTTCTGTAACAAAATTAACACTAAATTTTTTCTGACAGATGATGTTGACCTTTTTCTTTACATTTTATTTATTTATTATTGGCTGCTCTGGGTCTTCATTGGCACACCGGGGTTTTCTCTAGTTGCACCGGAGCAGGAGCTACTCTCTTGCAGACCTAGAGCGTGGGCTCCATGGTTGTGGTGCACAGGCTTACTTGTCCCACAGCATGTGGGATCTTCTTGGACCAGGGATCCAACCTGTTCCCCCTGCATTGGCAGGCGGATTCTCAACCACTGGACCACCAGGAAAGTCAAACCTAACATTTTCAAAGGAAAACAGCTGAGCCAATCTAAATTGGCAAGAAAATTTTAATTGTGTAATTGCAAAAGGGACATCTTCACAGTCTATTTTTAACTTTTAGTTTACAGTTAACTACTAAATGTCGTTGGGGCCTCCCTGGGGGCCCAGTGGTAAAGAATCCAACTGCCAACGCAGGAGACGCAGGAGGCGTGGACTCAACGCCTGGGTTGGGAAGATTCTCTGGAGAAGGGAATGACAACCCACTCCACTATTCTTGCCTGGGAAATCCCAAGGACAGAGGAACCTGGTGGGCTAAGGTCCACGGGGTTGCAAGGAGTTGGACACAACTTAGCAACTAAGCAACCACAAAAACAACTACATGTCATTATGGTTGTTACTGAACATTTGCTTCTAAGACCACTGTGTTTTGCTTTATCAAAGAGATCTGAAAAGAAAATTGTGTGTTCTCTTCAGACACTGGGTAAGTGGGTTTTGAGCCTGAAAACCATGGTGAGGTTATGATAAGGTGATTTCACATGCAGAAGTGGAAGACAGCCTATGGAAGACTGACAGACTGCCCCACTTGAAAGAGCAAAGGGAAACCTATAAAAGTCAGGAAGCAGTCGTGAAGATTGTATCTGACGGCTGGTAACCCCAGGACAAGAAGAGTTTCTGGGCTTGAGGGCTGGAACTTGAAAAATATTCCAGAGTTGCTAGACTTCAGAAAGTCAGAGGTGAAAGGAGAAATTAGAGTTCCAGGTACAGGTCTCAGAAGAAGGAGAGAACAGAAGCAAGGTCTCGGCAGACAGGAATTTAAGGCAGGTGGAGAACCGACTCAGGCAATCTGGTGCTGTTGAGTCAACCCTGGCGGGTGGTGGTGGAGCGGGGGGCGGGAAACAGGCTGGAGATATATTTGGGAGTTCTCACAGGAGGTGAGGTTGGAGGTGAGACGGCTGCAGGGCGGTGGAAGGCATCTTGGTGCCCCTGGTTCACAGG
This sequence comes from Aepyceros melampus, assembly GCA_006408695.1. NCBI lineage: Eukaryota > Metazoa > Chordata > Mammalia > Artiodactyla > Bovidae > Aepyceros > Aepyceros melampus. The sequence continues at coordinate 222,466 of SJXQ01007494.1, forward strand.
ACAAAAGGGTGGAGGACGGTCTACCTCTACAATAAAAATGACTTCAAGGCAAAACAAGATCTTAAGTCTGCCCACCCTGTCTCTCTCTTATTTTGCATACATGAGACTTCTTGCTGTATTCGCGGGTCACAAAAGTTATGATCCGCATCACAAAATCCCAAGTTTTCATTTTCACTCTTCCAACCACATGCTGGACATTTTCCCATTGGTCTCTTGATGAGCTTTGAAAGTCAAAAGGAGAAATACTTCGTGAGAACTTAGGACAGGCCAGGTGTGTCACCCTCTCCAGCAGCACTTAATTTGTTCAATATTATTGGAAACCCAGATACTCTCAGCTCTGGTGACACAACAATGACAGCAAACATCACTGTGGTGCTGTGCTCAGTTGTGTCCGACTCTTTGTGACTCCATGGGCTGTAGCCCACCAAGAATACTGGAGCAGGTTGCCGTTTCCTACTCCAGGGGATCTTCCCAACGTGGATCCAAGGATCAAACCCATGTCTCTTAAGTCTCCTGCATTGGCAGGTAGATTCTTTACCACTAGTGCCACCTGGGAATCCCCCCAAAGGAAAGACACTACAGCTCCTTGAGCTCTTATCATAGAAGGAGTAGACCTGGTTGGTTTAGGAAATGTGGGAAGCACTTTAGCTGAGATGCCAAAGTGGAGAAGAAATTAACAAGAAGAACCGGGAAAGTGTGGGAGAGCCAGTGAACTGCATATGCAAAGGCCCTGTGTGGGGAGGAACAGGACCAGCATCTCAAATCCAGGAGAAGACTCTTGTGAATGGAATGCAGAGATGCAAGGAGAGATGAGGGGTGAGGAGGAGGAGGAGGAAGGCACCTGGGGCCTTTCAGGGCACTTTAAGGATTTAAGTCTTAATACTCAGAACAGTGGGAGTCATGGCGGTGGGGGGTGGGGGGAAGTAGAGGAATGGCAGGGTCCCAGTCAGCTGTGGAGTGGCTGGGAGCTGGGAGGAAGGAGGGGGATGGGCCACAAGGTTACTAGCTACAGAGGGAGGTGATGGGCTTAAGCCAAGGTGGTAACAATGGACGAGGGAAAGTGGCCGAAATGGAGAAATAATAGTGGTAACACTTTGAGATCTCAGTGGATTTGTTTCTGGAGTTATCTTCTGAGCTGGAACAGAGTGGATGGACGGAGACCTTAGGAAGACCATGGTGGACACCAATCTGTAGCCAAGGTGCTCTAAGTCAACTGCAGATGCTATGGGCAAGGTGTGCAGGAAGGGGCCTGACACTGAGGAAATGCACCGTCCACGGTGAGTCTGCACGGGAAACAGATCAGCTGCAGGGGCCTGAGAGAAAATATGGCTTCTCAGAAACAGAAGGAAGAGTGCTTCTAGGAGGGAGGATTCAACCATGGTGCAAACTGCTAGGAAGCAAGTAAAAGGAAACACCCGCTGGATTGAAGCCCGGCAGCCACCGGAGCCTGGAGCCCCCTGGGTGGAAGAGGTGGGAGGCATTGTGGCCAAGAACCAAGAAAGCTCTGGGACCTGCCGCTGGAAAGGGGCAGGCAGGACAGTGCAGCAGCTGGAGGAGGAGGAGGCCACTGCTGTCGGAAGGTAAACAGCACAGGTTGTGGCCTGAAGAAGCCTCCACTCATTCCATGACGGGAAGCTAGGGCAGAAGACGGCCCCTGCACCTCCGGAAGTTCTCGGCCTGCACCCAGCAGGAAAACAGGGTCCTGGGTCCCACAGCCCCAGAGAGCCACGCAGAAGGACGGGAAGCAGACTCTCCCTGGAGGCTCCACCGGGGAGCCTCCTGCCAACGCCTGGGTTTTAGCTGCTGAGGTTGCACATGGGTTTCTGGCTTCCACAACTGGAAGACAGTAAACCTGTGATGGTTCAGCTGCTGGTGGGGGCATCACAGCAGCAGGAAAGAAACCATCACATGCCCCACCGGGGCCTGGCTCTGCGGCGGCATCCCCCAGAAGCCATCCTGGAGGATCTCCGCTGGGAACAACCCCCTTCCTTTCCTGTGAACTCCCAGCAGCACTGGCCAAGAAGTGGTCATTCAGAGACTTGTCCTGGTTCTCTGGTGAGTCTGGCTCTCTGAGCTTAGGGCCGAAGTCTAGATAAGTACAGCAGCTACCATACTATCTGGCCCACAGCCTGGTACACAGAAGTCACCCACTAATTTTTTTACATAATAAACAAGCATGTGGCATCCCCGTGGAGATGGCAAAAATGAAATAACCACAGTAAGTGGCCTTCTTCACCCGGTTGCCCTCAAGTTGAAATAGAATCTCTCTGAAATTAGAAGCCATTCCTTTGTCAGTGGCCCCAAAATCATAGGAATATTTTCTGTTAACAGGAAATATTATTCTTGTCATGTAAGTAGTTTTAATTAGTTATATTTCATGGGCTTTCCTCAGAAGAGGACCTTGGAACTTTAAGGAATTAATAATAAATAAGAATGGATAGAAAGACACTATCTCTTGTAAATGGCTGCTGACAACCAAGGAATTCTTTTTCTCAGCACTGATGATAAAATAATAAGCTAAATTCCCACCAAAAAGGACTTGACTTATTATGAAGGACTACGTCTGCATTTTAATGTTTTTCTTCCAGGGTGGAATGATGATGGAGGGAAGAAGATGATGGTGAATTATTTAGATCTAGAAAGAGAAAAAAAAAGCTTTTAAACAAAAGTTTCCCCCAGATCAGGGGGCAGGTGCACACCCATCTACTCTACACACAACTGAAAGTGTGGAGAGGCGAAGCATCGTGACGATCCCTGTGACAAACGTGTAACGACTCTAGTACTGAACAAAGCTGCAGAAATCTGGAGACACTTTAGATGAAATCTGGCCAGGAAGGGAAGAAGTGGCAGGAGACAGAGGGAGAAGCCAAGAAGCACAGCTGGTGGGGCGGAGGCTGGAGGGGGACCATCTGTGAGTGGCTGCAGGTTGGGAACACGGAACGCCGTGGAACACACTTCCCAAACACAGGCTGCTGGACACAGCTCCCACCACATACTGCGCACATTTATCAGTCTCTTCTCCAGACTACTTTTTAATCACTAAGTACATGAAAAACAGTGCAGGATGGCAAAGCCCAGATCCTTTTCATCAGCGGGCCCAAGAATCCGGCCTGGTCCTCACCAGAGGAGACTGTTTCTCCATGCCCCACCTATGGTCTCTTAGGAGGCCACATCTGGCCCCTTCGGGGCTGCAGGTCCATGTCACTGATAACCACTGGGTATTTGTGCATTGCATTGGAGAAGGAAATGGCAAGCCATTCCAGTATTCGTGCCTGGAGAATCCCAGGGACAGAGAAGCCTGGTGACACAGCAGCAGCAGCAGCACTTGTGCTTTAGAGGGAAGCCAGGAGCGGGAAAACCCTTAAGGTTCACAAGACTGAATCTCCTTCGGTGGAATTTCAGGAATCATAAATATTTTTTTGTTCATTCATCCACCATATGTGTGTTGAATTCCAGGCACAGTGCTGGGCGTTGAGGTCATGACGATGAGCAAACCAGACCAGACGGGACCCTGTCGTCATGGAATTTATAGCCTCCAGGAGGCAAACTTTCCACTGAATCGCCTGGGGCTGGCCTTCCCCAGGAAGGGGCCCCTGCATGCTGAGGGACGATGGTAGCCAGTTGGGCACAGAGCGGGCACAGAGCCCCAGGCCTGAGGGGCAGGGTGTCTGGGAAGAGTTCGCTGCTCACAGCCCTCCTCTTGGTGGCACTGATAGGGCCCCCACTAAGGATGAGTAAGGGCGGGGACTTGTCCCAAGGTGCTTTTGCAGAGCAGCGCTATAGTAACTGAGCTGCGTGTTTAGCTGGAGGGGCTAGGGGCACATGATAGCCTAGGTCCCTCTCGCGTCTCCCGTGAGCCTCAGCACCAGATCCAGCGGCCACAAAAATGTTTTCATTTTCTTAAAATCAGAAGAAAAGTATGAATGTACTAACATTGAGTGTATAACAGCCAGTCCAGTTTGGATTATACACAGGTATAGACAGCATTTTAACTTTCATGGAGGAAGGGGACCATGAAGGCAATACTCATCACACAGCCCCGGAAGTGCTGGTGGAGGAGGGCAGGGGTAGCTGGGCCCCAGGCCTGGTAAGGTCTGTGGCTCAGCTACCAAGAGCAGCGAGATC
>SJXQ01007494.1:226763-364851 GCA_006408695.1 Aepyceros melampus
AGGTCCACACGGAGTGGGGACAGCAGATGGCAGGGCTTGGGGTGGGGCGGTCAGCCAGCAAGGTGGCCCTGAGGCCAGACACGTAATCATGTGGATTGCGGCCCACCCTAAAGATCTCATTGCAACTTGCCTTCCTCCATGAAGACCCTCTCTCCAAATGGGGCCACAGCCCAAGGTCCTGGAGGTGAGGCTCCAGCGGGAGTTCTGGAAGATGGAGACTCACCCGGTCTGGGGCCAGGGCCCATCGAGCCCACCACCTGTTCTTCCATGGTCCATGAGATAAGAACGCTGTTGGCATTTGCAAATGATGAGGGAAAATTAGAAAACGAGTATATCATGACTCATGAGAATCACATGCAATCTGTGTCTCAGTGCTTGTGAGCAAAGCTTTGGTGGACGTGACACGCATCCACTCGCACTCTGTCTGTGTTGCTCTCACCCTGAAGCAGCTGCAGACTCAGGAAGTCTGATAGGGGGGTGGCGGGGAAGCAGGCTGTTGAGAAGGCTGGACCCAGCTCGGCCTCAGGTTAGGCTGGGTGGGGGGACATCGACAGAGACATGGATTGCCCCCTCTCAACCAAACAGGTACCTGCAAGGACCACCAGGTGAGGCCCCAGCATGAGGGAGACTCACCTGGATGGTCACAGAGTCAAAACACTTTCTCAAAGTGTTTTTTTAAGAAAACACTTTGCTGATGAAACAAAACCCATCTGGAAACCAAACTTAGGTGGATTTGCTCACTGGAGGGACAGGTGCATGGAAGCCAGGGAAGAGGAGGCAGGAGACAGCCAGAATCCCCCCGACCAGCTGTGGGCACCCCTTCCACTTGTGGCCTGTGGCTCCTCGGGCTCTGTCGTCACCCTGGGGTGCTCATTCCCACCCGAGTGGAGCTGAGGGCAGGTGGGAAGAGCCTTCCCCGAGCCCTGGGGACGGGAGGCCCCTAGGATGCAGGCAAGGTGGGTGTGCAGAGGACCTACAGGTACTAGTGTGGGAGCGGGGCACTGGGCAGATACAGGTGTACCTGGCAGAATGGCGGGCCTGGGCAGCCATGCACAGATAACAGAGCAGTGGACCAGGGTCAGGTGCCCTGACCGGCTACTAGCGGGTCCCTTCTCATGATCCCCTTCACCCTCAGCCTGTGGCGACCCCACCCTCGGGCAGCTCAGGACAGACAGACCCTCCTCGCACTGCTCCACCACCGATTCCAGGCTTCTGTCTGAGACTTGTCTTCTGGCCCCGCTTCTGAGGCTCCTGGAAAAGACGAAGCGGATGGGTGGGTAAATGGAGGTTGTGGAAGGAGAGGCCTTACAGCACTGTCGCCCACAGGGCTGGACACTCTCAGCCTAAGCCCCATCCTCTGCGCCTGGAACAGGGACTGGCACATGGGCAGTGATCAATAAATACAGGAGAACACTGCTGTCAAAAAGGTGATTTTGGGTGCCCAGGAATGCTATATGTACACTGTATTTCCATTTATTTTCCATATGGCTTTGATCTTTAATTCTTTTTCCTACTCACTGCTCTGAAATTCCATCCCCCTGATCCTAAATCAGCTCTCCACCCTGCCACCTCCTCCAGGAAGCCTTCCCTGATCCTGGCTTGCAAGCACACAATGTCTGGTCCAAGAGGCAGCAAAGGTACTGAGGAGACCCAACCAGTCTTTGGAGCCAGCTCATCTGGTTACTTGTGAGATTGTGACCACGTTTCTCATAACTTTTCAGAGTCCTGGTTTCTGCCTTCACAGAGCGGGGATTCATGTCTGTCTCACATGAATCATGAGGACCCAGTGAGAGAGACACAGGTGTGAAGTCTCCAGCATATGGTAGGTATTCCTTGAACCTTTTATCTGAGGAAAAATTCTGAAGAGCTGGAGCTCACCAAATATCAAGAGGGAAAAGAAAGTTCTATTTAGACAAAACGGTAAAGCTCATAATCGTTCTATTAGTTTTCCACCTAATGATTAATGTCAAATCTGGGGAAGGAAATGAATTTCTACAGAAGATAACAGCACCATCTGCTCCCAGTTACAGCCTGTAGCTGCACGTTCCTAGGAATCAAGATCAGAAAATCTAAAGAAGTCATTTATGATGATTCTGTGACCAGCATCCTGGAGACAGTGAATTTTGTTTTGTAGAATGATCTAGCCATATTAAATTTTATGGGCTAGATATACTGAAAAAAAACTAGAAGAATTTGGGGACTTTGAATGGAATTTCCCTAACCTCAGGAAGGAACATCATAGGGCGAACACCATGACGGCCAGCCGTGGAGTTAATTCTAAGCCATTTTAAGGCCTGAGTATTTTATTTGGCAAGAGCAGAGTGGTGTGTTATTGGGGAGGGGGTCTCTGAAATTCAGGGTTCTGGTACAGAGATAGTCCTAGTTTCCCTTGAATGATGTTATACAAGGAGAAGAACGTGGGATGCATAGGTGAGAGCTGGAAATATGCAGATGGCTTTGAACTTGCTGACATGCATAGGTATTATGTCACGACTCCACCTCTGAGTTTGTATTTACACTCATTTCACAATTAGCTGAACTGGTCAAAGTGAGCCCTGTCATTTTTCTCAGATACACACACACACACACACACACACAGAAGTTCAGAGGATTAGGACTGCGAGGCCACACCCCGTTGGCCTGTGTCAGTGAAAGACTCAGGAAGTTGCGACTAGGGGTGAAGAGCCACAGTCCAGTGATTTCAGCTCCTTTCCCCAGTGGAGTGGTTCCTCCCCCTAGGAGGAAGGCGCAGGAATTTGCCGTCTCCCTTCCAGGAAACGGCTTTCCTAAGAAGCTGATCTCAAGGGCCACAAGGGCCGGCCAGGCACAGCCCTGAGAATCCCCTGGCAGCACTGGGCATGACTGTGCAGTGAAATCATGGCACAGAAGCACGCAGGCAGGCACAGTGGGCCAAACACTGACGCTTGGACTGCGGTCGTGTGAAAAACAAGTGCTCGCATCTGCTCCGCTGAGAACACATTTCACATGTGAAGTCGACTGCTGAACGCTGAACACAGTCTGGGGCCATCCTCACTGTGTTTAAAAGGCTCAGAATCACACAGTCACATACCATTCTGTTTCCTCTGATGCACTGCTGACCATGGCAGGACAGGCCTGCGCGCCCGCTGAGCACGTCTGTGCCAAGGGGCTCAAGGAGAGCGGACAGAAGGGCCGATGAGAGACCCTTGCATGGGAGAGGAATCCTAATACAAGGCGATTCATGGAGCAGCGTCACCACGGAAGTTCAAAGCAATGGCCCAGCAGAGCGAGGCTGAGAGTTCAGGGGGTGTCGCAGCTGGGATCTGAGGCTCACACATGGGCCCCTGTGGAGAGCACAGATAGGGTACCAGGGGCAGGGGGTGGGGCGCCCCATGGGAGGCTGTGTGGTTTAAACACAGGCCTGGGGGCTTAGAAACACAATTCGAAGATCATTCCCAAGAATTAGGCTCAGAGAGCTTACCATTTCACCCCTCAAATCTGGAAGGCAGAATTAAATATTTTTTCTTATTATATTCTAACAAAGGTATCTGCTCCTACTGAACTGTTGTTTCCATGTAAAACACACACACACAGCAAAAAATGGTTTGTGTGACTTTGCACAGCTGACTGACATTTAGTTTGAAGACAATTTATTCTTAAACATGTACTTAATAGGACAAAAGGCATTAACAAGTGGATACTGGTTTAAAAACAGGATCGGTCTTTCATGTTTTACTTCACAGCCTTTTCTTGGTGGAAGTGGGGTAGATGAGCAGAAATTGGTGAAATTTAACATACTCAAACAACCAAAATACCCACTGATGAATGCATTTCACAGAGAGGAAAAAAAGGCTCAGAGACCTCAGTTTGCCCCTGATCTGGTTACTACGCAGCTAAGCCAGGTTTCAAATCCAGATCTGGTGCCCTGTGCATCGTACCCAGAGCGTGCTGGCCAGCAATGGCCTGTCTTCTCAGTGTCTTTAAGAGACCTAACAGGGCTCTCCTCCCTCTCCTCCTCTCAATAAACAATCGTCTTCCTACTGAGCTTGAAACAGCTTCCAGGTGGGTTTTACAGCCAGCAAAGCCAGGCTATCCCATGCATTTCTGAACAGCGGGTCAGGCTGAGCTTCACAGAAGACCGTGCGGTCCATTCGCGGTGCCACTGAAAAGCCCGAGACTCTTACCAAAGTGTGGACTCTGAAGATGATTGTTTTTAGGAGCAAAGGCTGTCTCCAAGATGATGAAATGCCAGCATGTCCCCAGGCCCGGCGGTGGCGGGCCCTGGACCACTGACAGAGGGCAGGAGCCCATTCTTCAGCCAGCACTGTCGCCACCTGCACTTTGCCATCCCCACTCCCGCCAGCTCCTTTGAGTTCCCAGTAATTGTTGAAGTCCCGCTGGCACAGCCCTGAGAGTGGGGTCGTGTGTAGGTAGGGGATGGGTTTCCAACCCTTACATGTTTCAGAAATAAATAACATCTCTCAATCTGGCTAAGCAAGATTTTTTTTCTTCTTCACCTTTTCTGAGTCAAGAGCCTCTGTAATAACCTGGGGAAGCCAGTGGTCTTCTCAGATTATTTTCTAGGGCATAAAATAAAATACATATGATTCCAAAGAACCTAGTTTTATTGAAATACAATGATCAAATATTGTAGCCATCTGGTGATATAGTAATATGTGTTTTTTTATTCATGCTTTATCTATTGGCAGACCTAACAACTTCCCTAGTTTTGAGGCAGTGGTGACCATAAGTGGTCTTTCAACTATAGGGGCTTCCCTGGTGGCTCAGTGGTAAAGAATCCGTCTGTCAGTGCAGGAGACACGGGTTCCATCCCCGATCTGAGAAGACCCCCTCATGCCGTGGAACAACCAAGCCCGTGCACCACAACTACTGAGCCTGGGAGCTGCAATGACTGAACTACTGAAGCCTGAGCACTCCAGAGCCCGTGCTCCACAACAGGAGAAGCCACTGCAGTGACAAGCCTGCGTGCTGTAACTGGAGAGGAGCCCCTGCTCACCGAAACTAGACTTAAATTGAAGAAAGTAGGGAAAACCACTAGACCATTCAGGCATGATCTAAATTAATTCCCTTATGACTATACAGTGGAAGTGACAAATAGATTGAAGAAATTAGATCTGATAGAGTGCCTGAAGAACTATGGATGGAGGTTTGTGACATTGTACAGGAGGCAGGGATCAAGATCAAGAAAAAGAAATACAGAAAAGCAAAATGGCTGTCTGAGGAGAACTTACAAATAGCTGTGAAAAGAAGAGAAGTGAAAGGCAAAGGAGAAAAGGAAAGATATACCCATTTCAATGCAGAGTTCCAAAGAATAGTGAGGAGAGATAAGAACCATCTTCAGTGATCAATGCAAAGAAAGAGAGGAAAGCAATAGAATGGGAAAGACTAGATATCTCTTCAAGAAAATTAGAGATACCATGGGAACATTTCATGCAAAGATGAGCACAATAAAGAACAGAAATGGTATAGACCTAATAGAAGCAGAAGATATTAAGAAGAGGTGGCAAGAATACACAGAAGAACTATACAAAAAAGATCTTAATGATCTAGATAACCTCAATGGTGTGATCACTCACCTAGAGCCAGACATCCTGGAATGTGAAGTCAAGTGGGCCTAGGAAGCATCACTACGAACAAAGGCAGTGGAGGTGATGGAATTTCAGCTGAGCTATTTCAAATCCTAAAAGATGATGCTGTGAAAGTGCTGCACTCAATATGCCAGCAAGTTTGGAAAACTCAGCAGTGGCCACAGGACTGGAAAAGGTCAGTTTTCATTGCAGTCCCTAAGAAAGACAATGCCAAAGAATGTTCAAACTACTGCACAATTGCACTCATCTCACACACTAGCAAAGTACTATTCAAAATTCTCCAACCTAGGCTTCAACAGTATGTGAACCATGAACTTCCAGATGTTCAAGCTGGATTTAGAAAAGGCAGAGGAACCAGAGATCAAATTGCCAACATCCGTTGGGTCATCGAAAAAGCAAAAGAATTCCAGAAAAACATCTGCTTCATTGATTACATTAAAGCCTTTGACTGTGTGGATCACAACAAACTGTAGAAAATTCTTAAAACGATGGGAATACTAGACCACCTTACCTGCCTCCTGAGAAATCTGTATGCATGTCAAGAAGCAACAGTTAGAACTGGACATGGAACAACAAACTGGTTCCAAATTGGGAATGGAGTATGGCAAGGCTGTACACTGTCATCTTATTTGTTTAACTTACGTGCAGAGTACATCATGTGAAATGCCAGACTGGATGAAGCACAAGCTGGAATCAAGACTGCAGGGAGAAATATCAATAAATCAGATATGCAGATGATACCACCATTATGGCAGAAAGCAAAGAGGAACTAAAGAGCTTCTTGATGAAAGTGAAAGAGGAAAGTGAAAAAGATGGCTTAAAACTCAGCATTCTAAAAACTAAGATCATGGCACTCGGTCCCATCACTTCATGGCAAATAGATGGGGAAACAGTGGAAACAGTGTCAGAGTTTATTTTCTTGGGCTCCAAAATCACTGCAGATGGTGACTGCAGCCGTGAAATTAAAAGACACTTGCTGCTTAGAAGAAAAGCTATGACCAACCTAGACAGCATATTAAAAAGCAGAGACATTACTTTGCTGACAAATGTTGTCTAGTCAAAGCTATGGTTTTTCCAGTAATCTTGTATGGATGTGAGAGTTGCACCATAAAGAAAGCTAAGTGCCAAGGAATTGGTGCTTTTGAACTGTGGTGTTGGAGAAGATGCTTGAGAGTCCCTTGGACAGCACAAAGATCAAATAAGTCAATCCTAAAGGAAATCAGTCCTGAATATTCATTGGAAGGACTGATGTTGAAGCTGAAACCCCAATACTTTGGCCACCTGATATGAAGAACTGATTCTTTGGAAAAGATCCTGACACTGGAAAAGATAGAAGGCAGGAGGAGAAGGGGACAACAGAGGATGAGATGGTTGGATGGCATCACTGACTTGATGGACATGAGTTTGAGTAAACTCTGGGAGTTGATGATGGACAGGGAAGCCTGGCATGCTGCGGTCCATGGGGTAGCAAAGAGTTGGACATGACTGAGTGCCTGAACTGAACTGAACTGAAACTAGAGAAAGTCCATGCAGCAACAAAGACCCAGCACAGCTAAAAATAAATAAATTTATTTTAAAAAACAGAATAACTAAAAAACCATCATGTGATATGAACATATCTGATTCCTACTGGAGACAGAGACACAGGTCTGCTAAACTGTCTGTGTTGTGCTGCCCACAGAAGGAAATGCTAAGTTTCAGTCGCAAGTTGGAGAAAATAAAGACACAACTCTTCCCCATCCAAGTTCACAAGCCTCTTGAATTTGATCCACAGACTCCAGGATCTGTGACAACCAGGTGAAGAGCCCTACACAAGGGGCCAGCCTGGAAGAGGCTTCATTAATGTAGAATTAAATGTCAAGTCTGATCATAATATGGGCTTCCCTGGTGACTCAGAGGTAAAGAACCTGCCTGCAATGCAGGAGCCACAGGAGATGCAGGTTCGATCCCTGAGTCAGGAAGATCCCTTGGCGAAGGGAATGGCAACCCATTCCAGTGTTCTTGCCTAGAGAATCCCATGGACAGAGGAGCCTAATGGGCTACAGTCCCTAGGGTCTCAAAGAATCAGACAGACTGAAGTGACTTAGCATGCAGGAACACAATATACGGCCCAGTTAGACTTCCTTCCATGTAGAATGAACATCCTTGAGTAATCAGTAAATGTTTTGGAAAATCTGGGAGAAAAGGACATGTCCACCTAACAAAAGAACGCTGTGATGAAGGCTAACCGGGATTTAAAGGAAGTCTAAAAGCCTTATGTGAATTGCAGTGAATACTCAGGAAAGAATTTTTAAAGGACTGACGGCAAACGGCTGAACTTCTGGTAAGGCACCCACGTGGAATTTCCTAAACTGCCTAGATATCAAGGAATCTGTCCCCTGCTGCTACAACTGGCCTGAGTTGATCTGGTCACGCGAGGCCCTGCTGTTCCTTTTAGGGGGTGATGGCTGCCACAGAATTCTTAAGGGGTTGGGTTTAGCTCCATGCCCCTCCCCCCAGCTCATTCCTGGGTCAAAAGGAAAGCGAGTCTCAGGCTGAATCCAGATACAAACAGGCATTTATGAGACATTTATTAGCAAAGTAGGCACAGAATAGTACATACAACCTGCTCTGGAGGCTCAAAGAAGTTCCAGCTCTCGGTCCTCCACCCGTAAGCACCTCCTTCCCCCCGACCCCCAGATGCAACATTCCTGAGAGACCAAGGCTGAGCCCCCATGAGGCCTCCACAGCCCAGGCCCGGTCCGAGGGACACAGGCCACAGGCCTTCAAATTCCCATGCCTGCCCTGGCAACTGGAACAATCTCTACTTAAATACCTTTAATGTCACCATTTTGGGCATTTATCATGCTAAATAACAAGACACAACTTTACCCACAAAACCCCATTTTAGATAGGGTTATGAGAGAAGTCAGGGCTATTGACAGAGATGGGGGAACAGAAGGCTGGAAAGCACCCTGCCCACCCCCTACAAAGTGCCCGTGCCTTCCTGAGGCAATGCTGGGGGCTGGCTCCTAGGCTTACACAGGCTCCACCCAAACATATCATCATGAAGATGTTCAAACACACAGAAAACTCAGAGCTGTACAAGGAGCACAACATAGCATCTAGCCAAGCGTTCTCTGACTCCAGCCTGCATTGGAGCCACTTCAAAGGCTTAACGCACAGGGCAGGGCCTCCTCTAGTTCTGATTCAGTGGGTCTGGCCTGAGAACACGCACTTCTGGCAAGTTTCCAGGTGAGGGTGATGCTGGGGGTTCCCTGGCACAGCACTTAGAGAACCGCAGACCTCGGTTCTCCCATGATCGTTTTACTGCACTTGCTTTGCGGCACATCTGTGCACTCCTGTGTCTGACTCTCCCTACATCTCACTTCTGATACATTTCAGGGCAGGTTGCAGGACTCAGCCTGTCACCCCTAAACATACCAACAGGCACAACTAGATTCCAATATTCCAATATGGATTTCTTTGAAGTAAAATTTACAGTAAAATGTGGATTGTGCATTCTTTTTTAAGTTTATGGAAATACAATTTACATACAGTAAAATTTCCTCTTTTCAGTATAGAGTTCTATGAGGTTTTTTTTTTTTTTTTCTTTTCTTTTTTTGGCCATGTGACTTGTGGGATCTCGGTTTCCCAATCAGGGAATCCCTGCCCTAGGCAGTGAAGGCACCAAGTCCTAACCACTAGGCAACCAGAGAATTCTCCTCTGTAAATGACTTCAGGCAAATATCTAAACTGGATACCACAGTTAAGATATAGAACTTTTCCTACGATACAAAACGTTCATCAAACCCCTTTGTAGTAACTTCAAGCCCTGGGTGACCACTGATCAGTTTTTGTTTTTGCTTTCTTGAAATTTTATTGAGGTATATTTGATTTACAATGTTGTGTTAATTTCTGCTGTACGGCAAAATGACTCAGTCATACATGTATATATATGTTCTTTGTAATGTAAGTTGGTGGAGCCACTATGGAGAACAGTATGGAGGTTCCTTAAAAAACTAAGAACAGAACTACCGTATGATCTAGTAATCCCACTCCTGGGCATATATCTGGAGAAAACTCTAATTCAAAAAGATATTTGCACCTCTCATGTTCATAGCAGCACTATTTACACAGCCAAAAGACAAGGCAGCAGCCTAAATGTCCATTGACAGGAGAATGGATAAAGAGGCGATAGGCTGTGTGCTCTGGAGAAGGCAATGGCACCTCACTCCAGTGTTCTTGCCTAGAGAATCCCACAGACAGTGGGCCCCCGTCTATGGGGTCGCACAGAGTCGGACACGACTGAAGCAACTTAGCAGCAGCAGCAGCAGCCACGTGTTCAGTTGCTCAGTTGTGTCTGACTCTTCATAACCTCATGGACTGTAGCCCACTAGCTATGGGGATTCTACAGGCGAGAATACTGGAGTGGGTTGCCATGCCCTCTTCCAGGGGATCTTCCCAACTCAGGGATTGAACCCAGGTCTCTCAAATTGCAGGTGGATTCTTTACCACTGAGCCACCAGGAAAGCCCCAAAGATGTAGTACGTATATATAATGGAATACTGCTGCTGCTGCTGCTAAGTCGCCTCAGTTGTGTCTGACTCTGTGCGACCCCATAGATGGCAGCCCACCAGGCTCCCCCGTCCCTGGGATTCTCCAGGCAAGAACACTGGAGTGGGTTGCCATTTCCTTCTCCAATGCATGAAAGTGAAAAGTGAAAGTGAAGTCGCTCAGTTGTGTCTGACTCTTAGCGACCCCATGGACTGCAGCCTACCAGGCTCCTCTGTCCATGAGATTCTCCAGGCAAGAGTACTGGAGTAGGGTGCCATTGCCTTCTCCTACTTAGCAATAAAATGAATGAAATAATGCCTTTCATAGCAACAGATGAACCTAAAGATTATCATACTATGTGAAGTCAGATAAGTTTCATATAGTGCTTATATGTGGAAGCTAAAAAAATGCAAATGAACTTATCTATGAAAAATAAATAGATTCATAGACATAGAAAACAAACATCTTTCCAAAGGGGAAAGGCAGGGAGGGATAAACTGAGTTTGGAATTAACAAATATACACTGCTGCTGCTGCTGCTGCTAAGTCGCCTCAATTGTGTCCGACTCTGTGCGACCCCATAGATGGCAGCCAACCAGGCTCCCCGTCCCTGAGATTCTCCAGGCAAGATCACTGGAGTGGGTTGCCATTTCCTTCTCCAACATATACACTACCATATATAAAACAGATAACCAACAAGGACCTACTGTATAACGCAGGGAACTATATTTAGTATCTTATAATGAACAATAAGTGGGCTTCCCTAGTGGCTCAGTGGTAAAGTACCTACCTGACAATGTAGGAGACATGGGTTTGATCCCTAGATGAGGGCATGGCAACTCACTCCAGTATTCTTGCCTGGAGAAACCCATGGACAGAGGAGCCTGGTGGGCTATAGTCCATGGGGTCACAAAAGAGTCGGACACGACTTAGTGACTAAACAACAACAAATAACCTATAATGGAAAAGAATCTAAAAAACAACATACATGTATTATTTGTATAACTGAATCACTTTGCTGTACACCCAAAAGTAACACAGCATTGTAAATCAACTATATTTCAATAAATGTTAAAAAATAAAACCTAATAATATTCAGACCTGTCACTTTTTTTTTTTTTGCCAACCTGTGAGGCTTGTGGGGTCTTAGTTCTCAGAGCAGGGATCAAACCTAGGGTCCCTGAAGTGGAAGGACAGAGTCCCAACCACTGGACCACCAGGGAATTCCCCAGACTAACCACATTTTAAATGTTCAAAAGTCACATGTGGCTGCTATACAGGACATCACAGGTATAGGAGCAACTGTTAACCAGGATACCTCTATGGCTGAGAGGGAAAAGGGTAGAACTGTGGAGAATAATAATGGTAAAAAAATTGTAGAGGAGGTTTTGTTTTGCAGAGACTTCTCAAGCATTATCTCAAGCAGTCCTTGGAGCATCCCTGGGAGATAATTATCTTCACCATCAACGTTTTGCAAGGAGATAATCCAGGCTCTGAGGGTAAAAGTGAGTGAGCAAGTGATGCAGCCAGCTCGTCCCCTCTAAGGCATCTCATCTCCACACAACCTCCTGCTAAGCAGAGACCCTACAATCTAGGAGCTACGGAAGAACACAAAGCTCCTTTCAGAAGAACACGAGGACTACCACCTCAACCAATCTGGAAAAAGACACACCAAGAAGGTATGCTCACATTTAAAGTGGTGAAAGGCCAGGTTCTCTCAAACTTTAATGCTCATAAGACTTCCTAGATGGGCTTATTTAAAGTGAAGATTCCTGGGCCCCAAACCCAGACATGCTTATTAGCATTATCTTACTAGGGCTTGCCTAGTGGCTCAGTGGTGAAGAATCCGCCTGCCAATCTGGGAGACATGGCTTCCATCCCTGATCTGGAAAGATCCCACATGCCAAGGAGCAGCAAGGCCTGTGGGCCACAATTATTGAGTCTGTGCTCTAGAGCCCCGGAGCCACAATTACTGAGCCCACGTGCTGCAATTATGGAAGCCTGAGCACCCTAGAACCCATGCTCCACAACAAGAGAAGCCATCGCAATGAGAAGCCGGAAGACCACAAGAGAGTAGTCCCTGCTCTCCGCAACTAGAGAAAGCCTGAGCAGCAACGAAAACCCAGCACAGCCAAAAATAAATAGGTAAAATTAAAAAAAAAAAAGAGTTCTACTGGGGAATTTCATGGTAGTCCAGTAATTAGGAGTCTGTGCTTTCACTGCTGAAGTGCTGAGGGCATGGGTTCAATCCCTGATCAGGGAACTAAGATCCTGCAAGCCGTGCAGTACAGCCAAAAAAAAAAAAAAAAGAGAAAGAATCCTCCTGAAGAGCTGAAATTCATATCAGAAAGTTATTTGACTGCAGGAAATTCCAGAATCCCAGAGAGTGGCAGGTTCACGGAGGAATGCTGCAGTTATCAAACACTCTGCTGCAGAAGAGGATATAATGATGGGTTAAGGTGATTGCTATGTACTGGGTTAAAAAGGACGTAGGGCATTTTTCTGTAGTGTATGTTGATGAAATGTTTAGAAGAAGATTATCAAATAAATGTAATAACATCATTCTATATTTTCACATATGTAATATATGTGTATCCACACAAAATGAATGAAAAACACCAAAATATTCACAGTGGTTATTACTATACTGACAGGGTTATGGATAATTTTTTTAAAATTCTTCTTTCACTTTGATATTTTCTTCTGAATTTTGTACAATTGTTATTATGATTTTAATAAAAAGGAAAACATTTCAGGAAATAAGCAACATAAAGAATGGTCTTGAAAGATCAGTCCAACCAGTGATCACTCCTCTGTATAGATGAGGTCTGAGGAGAAGATGCTTTCTCATCTGGGTGATACGTGAACATGACTTATGCTCAGTGTACTTGCAAGTTGAGTGTAGAGCTGAAAATGTGGGATCTGGCCACTCCTTCAAGGTGGGGAGCTCCTCAGAGGAGTTTGTGTCCTGGGCACCGAGCCACCTGGGCATTCTGCATCTCATGCCAGGTAACCAGAGAGGGCAGTGCCGAGACCTCAGGTCTGGTCACATGCCAGGCTGCTGGCACCTGAGGAAGGGAGAGGGCACCTCCAGATGACCTGACATCAAAGCCCAGGAAGCCTCGTGCATCACAGGGCCAAGCAGCTCTGAATCCTAAGGGCAGGCTCCTGAGCTGCACTGACAAGGACACCAAGGTAAGGCGCCTTGACCCACCTTTGCTGGACCCACTTGCATCCCTGGGCTCCCAGCCGGCTGCAGGTTCTCCACACCTGAAAGAAGAAGAGTGGGATTTACTTCACCAGGTTTTTGTGAGCCTTCCATGCAATAATTCATGTGAAGTGCTGAGCACTCCCCGTTGAGTAAAATGGAGAAAGCTTTGCCAGAAATCCCAGCCCTGTGGTTGCCTGGGCACCAGTAGCTAAGAGCAGGGAGGGCCAAGCACTGGGCCCAGGCCCTCGGGGCTTGTCCTCACCCGCATCTCTCTGGGAAGGTCGCCTGCAGGTCCCAGCATCGACTCCAGTTCCAGCTTTTCTCCTTCTTCTTGGTGTCACCCCTCCTCCTGGGGAGGTTTCATGGGAAGATGAGCATCCAATATGATGCGGATGGAACCCCAGGGGCCTTTGCTCCTTTGCCGCCCGAAGCAGGTAGCACAGTTCGGGGAGCGAGCAAAGCCCCTCTCTTCCCACAGCAGAGGAATCCGGGGTCCACAGGGACCTCAGGACAAAACAGGCGGAAAAAGAATGGGGAGGAGTTTTGTGAAAATGGTTAAGCCACGTCAACCACTGCAAAACTGCCAGAAAAACTCTAATTTGATGAAAAAGCAGAGCAACTATTTGTTCTGTTCTGTCTAGTGGAAAGGTGCGTGTCCCTCAACAGAACACAAATGAAACGTCAAAGAAGGAAAAAGACACTGCACAGTACTAACGGGAGGCTTCTGAAGGAGGCCACTCCTGCTGCAGCGTGACCCATAGGACCCAAGAATTCACACTGCTGGGAAGCCTTGTTTCGGGGTCTTCCCCACTGGCCTGCGGGCAGCCTGTGCCCCTCCCCAGCCCACCTCCAGCGGGCCTCCAGCCCCAGCTTCACCAGTCTTGCTCTCGCTGCCACAGTCAGGTATTTCAAGAAGGCGGTCTGAGGGCCCTCAGCAGACAGTGTCTGTCTGACTTCGGGATCAGAGCAACACCAGCTTCACATGTGTTGGGAAGTGTTCCCTTTTCCCGCAACATCTACATCAAGTTGGTCTTCAGTTCAGTTCAGTTGCTCAGTCGTGTCCAACTCTTTGCGACCCCAAGAATCGCAGCACGCCAGGCCTCCCTGTCCATCACCAACTCCTGGATTTCGCTCAGACTCATGTCCATCGAGTCAGTGATGCCATTCAGCCATCTCATTCTCTGTCGTCCCCTTCTCCCCCTGTCCCCAATCCCTCCCAGCATCAGAGTCTTTTCCAATGAGTCAACTCTTCGCATGAGGTGGCCAAAGTATTGGAGTTTCAGCTTTAGCATCATTCCTTCCAGAGAAATCCCAGGGCTGATCTCCTTTAGGATGGACTGGTTGGATCTCCTTGCAGTCCAAGGGACTCTCAAGAGTCTTGACTCTCTCCCTTAAACAGATGGGAAAATACAGTGGTGGAGTCACACAGGCCTAGAGTTGTCCACATGTAATAGGGCATTCCTTCTCCTGTAAAGAGGCCTTAAGTCCTTCTGAGTGAGTGTCCATCCACTCACTTACACAGTGACTAAACTAGAAATGCTTGGGGCTGCAGTGGTCTCCAACCCAATAGCATTAGAACAACAATTACAGGTGCTGCTGCTGCCAAGTCGCTTCAGTAGTGTCTGACTGTGCAACCCCATAGGCGGCAGCCCACCAGGCTCCCTTGTCCCTGGGATTCTCCAGGCAAGAACAGGTGACATGGGCAGTCTTAAAAATGACTTGAGGATTGGCTGAAAACAGCTACAATTTAAGCATTGTGTAACAGTTTAAAACCCAGATGCCTGGCCAAGAACCATATGAAAAGATGCTCAACATCACTAATCACTGCTGCTGCTAAGTCACTTCAATCGTGTCCGACTCTGTGATCCCATAGAAGGCAGCCCACCGGCTCCTCCGTTCCTGGGATTCTCCAGGCAAGAACACTGGAGTGGGTTGCCATTTCCTTTTCCATTGCATAAAAATGAAGTGTGAAAGGGAAGTCACTCAGTCGTGTCTGACTCTTCGCGACCCCATGGACTGCAGCCCACTAGGCTCCTCCGTCCATGGGATTTTCCAGGCAAGAGTACTGGAGTGAGGTGCCATCGCCTTCTCCCACTAGGTAAATGAAAATCTGAACCATAATGAGATATTGCTTCAATACTGGAAGGCCACTATTAACCAAAGTCAGATGGAATAAATATGATCTGTGGACCATCTGGGTGCTCTCCCGCTATCTTTCTCCAGCTCACTGGTATCTCCCAGAAAAGCTTCCACGTGTGTCTGGAGCCCCAGGTTTTACAACAGCCTGGCTCTGGTGGCCAATGGGGCTTACACTCACCCTCCCACAGGGCTGTATTCTTTTGTATACTTCATTCTTTTGGAAGCTGCTGCCTGAGGGTCTGGATAAATGGAAAGATATTCTATGCTCATGGATTAGAAGAATTAATATTGTTAAGATGTCCATACTACCCCCAAAAATTTACAAATTAAAAGCAATTCCTACAAAAATTCCAGTAGTGCTTTCACAGAAAAAAAAAAAAGTCCTAAAATTTGTTTGAACCACAAAAGAACCCCAAGAGCCAAGCAATCTTGAGAAAGAAGGATGAAGCTGAGGGCATCATACTCCTTGAGTCACCTATCTGTGACAAATTCCACTTGGTCACAATGCATGATTTTTTAATACATTCTTGAATTTTATGTGCTAATATGTGATAAGTATTTTACATCTATGTTTATGTTGTTTTTCTTTCTTGTAATGTCTTTGTCTGGTTTGGGTATTAGAGTAACACTGGCCTTACAGAATGAGTTAAGACGTATTCTCTCTTCTATTTTCTGAAAGAGATTGTATAGCATTTGTATACTTTCTTCCTTAAGTGTTTGATAGAATTCACCAGTGAACCCACTGTTGCTTTCTGTTTTAGGTTATTAGTTATGGATTTAATTCCTTGTAATAGACAAAGGTCTATTCATATCATCTATTTCTTCTTGTGAGTTTTTTCAGAGATTTACTTTTTAAGCATTACTTTTGCATTTCTAGAAGTTAATATATACTTAGTATAAAAATGTGGAAAAATATGGAAAACATAAAAAAGATGGAAATCACAACTCTCTACCATTACTTTCCAACTTAGAAGAATTTGTAAATTATTTCCTCCCAAAATGTTTGTGTATATGTGTGCACATATTTTAAAAACATAATTGAATTAATTTATAATATTTTGTCCTTCCTTTTGATCCAACCAGTCAATTCTAAAGGAAATCAACCCTGAGTATTCATTGGAAGGACTGAAGCTGAATATTCATTGGAAGGACTGAAGCTTCAACTGAAGCTCCAATACTTTGGCCACTTGATGTGAAGCGCTGACTCATTGGAAAAGACCCTGATGCTGGAAAAAACTGAGGGCAAGAGGAAAAGGGGGCTACAGAAGATGAGATGGTTGGATGGCATCACTGACTTTCAATGGACATGAGTTTGAGAAAACTCAGGGAGATAGTGCTGGACAGAGAAGCCTGGCGTGATGCAGTCCATGGGCTTGCAAAGAGTTGGACATGACTTAGTGACTGAACAATGATTCTTCCTTTAAAAATGACATTCTATTATTATTATAGTTTCAGTCATTAACACCTCTTAATAAATATTTTCTAGATTAGAAATGTTGTTATATAACATCCCAGTGTTTTTTTTTCTCATCTGTAAAATAAATTTAATAATTTACACATATCATAGGACACTTGTGAAAAATAAATGTGATAATGCACGAAAAATGTAAAAGTGCTTAGTATGTAGATTGTTAAAAATTGGCATAAATTCCTCCACCCTATGTGCATGCCCCTCTGTAGTGTGTCTCAGCTATAACTGGCCAGGAAGTGAAGTCTATTTCTCTGCTTTCTTGATTCTTGGCATGGCTTTGTGACTTGCTTTGTCCAATAGCATGTGGCAAAAATGAAGTTGTGTAACTAATGAGTCAAGTGCTTAAGATGCCTTGAAGCTTCTGTTCTGACTCTACTGGTACTCCAGGACCATGATGGGAAAGACACACAGCTCAAACAACAGCTAGAGCCATCAGCTAGACAGAGAGAGAGGTGAAGTACCTCAGACCACCTACCCCACTTCCCCCAAGATGAGCTATCAGATAACCACAATTACATGAGGGAAATCAGGTGAGACCAGAACTGTCTAGCTGAGGCCAGTCCAAATAAAATGGTTGTCTTAAGCATCCATGTTTTCAGGTGGTTGTTACACAGCAATAAAAAGATAACTGATACAGTAATCATTAAATACTATTATTACTACTGCCACATAAATCTAAAAGGTGAGAATATGATACTGAGATACTTAACACTTTAAAATGTCTTTAATCGTTTAACGCATATTTTACTGTCTGATATATGTAAAGCAAAGCCTTACTTTTTATTCATGCCATTGTGGACATCAATATCACAAATAAATCTGTTCACATACATTTCCCAATCCTAAAGAAGCAACATATTATTGGAGATCTTTCTTCATATGCAATCTTTTTTAATACATAGTTTAAAAACTTTATTTTTGTTATTCTTAGTTCCTGACCAGGGATTGAACCTACAGTGGAATTAAAGCGATTGTACGGTAGATTGAATCTACAGTGGAAATGTGGCATCTTAACCACTAGGCCACCAGGGAAGTCCACTCATCACATGCAACCTTAGAATCAGAATCAGATGAGCCGCCTCAAGTCTCTCCCCAAAGGCACTCCTTACAGATTTTAGTTAAATAACTAAACAAAATAATTTCTGTAGCAACTTTTAAAAAAGAAAAAATTGAATAAGCATACTCAGTATTTTGCTTGGTTGAAGATTAGTACTCCACCTCTCCCACCCTCGCTGTGCTATGTGGCTTGCGGGATCTTAGTTCCTAGATCAGGTATTGAACCTGGCCAAGGCATTGAAAGCGCCAACTTCTAGCCACTGGATTGTGAGGGAATTCCTAGGATTAGTACGTTTTTATTTGAATGTGCATGGTAGTGAATTGGCAAAGCAATAATGGCAGCAATGCTATTTTTTTCATGAAGTTTTCACGAAAACTTTCATGAAATCAGCTACCCTTGAGCAATAGAGGGAGCTGGCAGAAAATCAGCCTCTTATTTTGGATCACCCTTGACTCACCCCAAAAGGAAACAGAATGGACAAGATGATGGTGGTGATTACCCTGGCGCACATTTGTTGAGTGCAGACATTATGCCAACTATTTTAGATGCACTTATTTTTCATAACAGGTTATTTGGTATTCTGTTATCCTAATATAGAGTACTTTATGGCAGATAGATGGGGAAAAGTAGAATGTGGTAGATTTTATTTTCTTGGACTCCAAAATCACTGTGGACAGTGACTGCAATCATGAAATTAAAAGATAATTGCTCCTTGGAAGGAAAGCTATGACAAACCTAGATAGCATATTAAAAAGCAGAGACATCACTTTGACAACAAAGGTCTCTATAGTCAAAACTGTGGTTTTTCCAGGGGTTGTGTACAGATGAGAGTTGGACCATAAAGAAGACTGAGCAATGAAGAACTGATGCTTTTAAACTGTGGTTGCTGGAGAAGACTCTTAGAGTCTCTTGGACTGCAAGGAGATCAAACCAGTCACTCCTAAAGGAAATCAACCCTGAATATTCCATTGGAATGACTGAGGCTGAAGTTGGAGCTCCAATACTCTGGAAACCTGATGCAAAGAACTGACTAACTGGAAAAGACCCTGATGCTGGGAAAGATTGAGGACAGGAGGAAAAGGGGGCGACAAAGGATGAGATGATTGGAAGGCATCAATGAACATGAGTTTGAGCAAAGTCTGGGACATAGTGAAGGACAGGAAAGCCTGGCGTGCTACAGTCCATGCGGTTGCAGAAAGTCAGACACAACTTAGCGACTGAACAACAAAAACAATACAGATCAGGAATCTGTGAGTCAGAGAGTTAAGTGATTCAAGATTAACCAGCTAGCAAGTGACTGTACTAAAGGTTAAGATCTATCTAACTTCAAAGCCTTAATCTTTTTTTACCATAAATTAAACTTTTTTAAGTTGCCTTCTGCAACTTGCTTCTAAGTTGTAGACTCTCTGCAGACTCTTCAGGGATAGGGTATCTATTTAAAAATAATTTTCAAACTAATTATTTAAATGCTTAAAATAGGGGGTCACTTTAAAAGTGAGAGATATTTTAAAATCTCTCAAAAGCAAATATGACTTATTCTGTCCCACTGGCTTAAAATGTACCATAAATGACATGGTTCTGCGAACCAGAAAAGGGTTTTATAAGCAGATTCCCAAACCCCATATCTCAGAGTGTGCTGTAGTATCAGTAGCCTTGAGAAACACTACCAGCCACCCTCAGCTGTAATGTGAAGAATGACTAGAGATGATGAAATAAGACCACTTAGGAATATCAGGACTGGCTCATGGCAGCACTGCCTGTAGTGCTAATGCCAAGCTGGCATGTATGCTCATTTGTAAAAAATACAGTTTTTAGGGTAATATAAAATAACCTACATTCTCAGTAATAATTATACTGGCTCTAGGCTAAACTCTTCTAGGAATGGTTCAGTTCGGTTCAGTTCAGTCACTTAGTCATGTCTGATCTTTGCGACTCCTTGAATCACAGCATGCCAGGCCTCCCTGTCCATCACCAACTCCTGGAGTTCACTCAGACTCACGTCCACTGAGTCGGTGATGTGGTCCAGCCATCTCATCCTCTGTCATCCCCTTCTCCCCCTGCCCCTAATCCCTCTCAGCATCAGGGTCTTTTCCAATGAGTCAACTCTTCCCATGAAGTGGCCAAAGTACTGCAGTTTCAGCTTCAGCATCAGTCCTTCCAATGAACACCCAGGGCTGATCTCCTTTAGGATGGACTGGTTGGATCTCCTTGCAGTCCAAGGGACTCTCAAGAGTCTTCTCCAACACCACAGTTCAAAAGCAGCAATTCTTCGGCACTCAGCTTTCTTCACAGTCCAACTCTCACATCCATACATGACCACTGGAAAAACCATAGCTTTGACTAGATGGACCTTTGTTGGCAAAGTAACATCTCTGCTTTTGAATATGCTATCTAGGTTGGTCCTAACTTTTCTTCCAAGGAGTAAGCGTCTTTTAATTTTATGGCTGCAGTCACCATCTGCAGTGATTCTGGAGCCCCCCAAAATAAAATCTGACACTGCTTCCACTGTTCCCCCATCTATTTGCCATGAAGTGATGGGACCAGGTGCCATGATCTTCGTTTTCTGAATGTTGAACTTTAAGCCAACTTTTTCACTCTCCTCTTTCACTCTCATCAAGAGGCTTTTTAGTTCCTCTTCACTTTCTGCCATAAGGGTGGTATCATCTGCATATCTGAAGTTATTGATATTTCTCCTGGCAATCTTGATTCCAGCTTGTGCTTCTTCCAGCCCAGCGTTTCTCATGATGTACTCTGCATATAAGTTAAATAAGCAGGGTGACAATGTACAGCCTTGACGTACTCCTTTTCCTATTTGGAACCAGTCTGTTATCTTGTATTTTATCTATTCCTGGAAACAAGCAGATGCTTTACTGAGAGTGTTTACATACACATTTTTTTGAAACAGAACCCTCAAAATAAATATTATGCTTATAAATTCCATACATTGGTCTCCCACAGATACACCTGAAGGAAAATTTGATAAGGTTTAATAATGCCCCCAGAGATTCAAATTTATAATCCACAACATTTATCAAGTCAGAAAATTCTATAAAAATATATTCCATCAAATCTTTTCCAGTAACATGTTTTGTACATATTCATGAATATCTGTTTTCCTGCTGTCAGAATCTGTCCTTCTTAATCTCAACAGTAGAAATAGCCAAGGAGCTATAGTCACTAAGAAGTATTCTGTAAAACTTCACATTACATATTTCTGACTTTAACTAGGATAATTTACCTTTCTCTCAATTCAAAATGCTGGAATATGTAAAAGAAAAAGAGGGAGAAAAGAGTGAAGACACCTTGATTTTCACATACCTCAAATGTTAACTCTAAAAAAGTTTTGTGGTAAAATATACATAACATTTTAACTATTTTTAGATGTACAATTCAGTGACAGTAAGTGTATTCATAATGTTATGTAACCATCACCACTGTACATGTCCAGAAAATTTCATTGTCCCAAACAGAAAATCTGTACTGAATAAGTAATAACTCTCCATTCCTGTCTCCTTCCAGGCCCAGGTAACCCCTATATTTTACTTTTTCTACATATGAAGTTGCCAATTATAGGTCTCTTATATAAGTGGAATCATACAATATTTGCTGTTTTATGTCTGGCTTATTTCACTGGGCATAATGTTTTCAAGGTTCATCCCTACGGTGGCAAGTACCAGTACATCATTCCTTTTGGGGGCAGAATAATATTCCATAGTATTTCTATCCATTCATCTGTCAACAGACACTTAGTTGTTTCCATTTTGACTATGGTGAACAATGGTGCTATGAACATTGGTGTTCAAACACCCATTTCAGTCCCTGCTTTCAATTCTTTTGGGTATACACCTAGAAGTGTAACACTCATTTGAGTAAATTCTAAAGAGAAAGGATACATAAACTTTAATATTATAACATGTGTTCAGATCTGGACCTTGAAGGCCACGTTAGGTAGATTAAGGGATGCCTGAGAGCTACCTTAAATGTTCTATAATAACATTGCAGTTCCACTGACTCAAGGTATTGATAAATTCTGTTTTGATGAGACCTTATTTGGAAAGGTCCAAAATGAGAGCTTGTATCTAAAATACTAAATCTACCCATATCACCAATTAAAGGTTGTGAGGTTCTTCCAGTTTTAATGTTTTCCATTCATTTCAAGTCTTCATGTTATTTCACTCTATACTCTTGACATTCAGACTGTTTCTAGTTATTATGAATAAAGATGTTATAATAACATTATTCAGCACATTGCATGGTGATCAGGTGTAAGTTTCCCTGGGTACAGTGGATGGGAGTTCGCCTGCCTAGTTTCCCTAGGGTATACTAATAGGAGTGGAATACATGCCTCTTAAGGTATTCACATATCCAGTCTTTCTAATACTGGCTTTTCCAAAGTGGATGGCAGTAGTCCATAATAATTCCCTTTTCACCATATAATTGCTAGCACTTGGTCATCAGACTTTTCCATTCTGGCCAATCTAGTCGAGTTGAAATGTTATTTCATTGTGGTTTAAACGTGCATTATGATTATTTATGAGGCTGGGCATTTTTTCCATGTTTATATGTAATTTGTATTTTCTCTTCTATGAAACGTCAATCATGTCTTTCCTCACTTTTCTATTGGATTGTCTTTTTGTTATTGATTTATAGGCATTGTTTTAAATTTAAAAATAGCAAGAAATAACATTTATAGAGAACAGTATGCACAACATGAATGCACTATTTAAAGAATAATTTAAAATCAAACAGCTGTGTAACCACCACCAGGTCAAAAAATAGGTTGCCAACACTTTAGAAGTACCTCCTTTGCCCCTCCCTGATTACAGTCCCCTTCTTTGCTCAGAGGTAATTACCAGTCAGACTTTTGTGATAATTATTTCACTTTTTCTTTTTATAGTTAAATCACCTGGAAATGCATCCTGAACAATATAGTCCAGTACAGCCTGCCTTGGGATGTTATAAAAATGGATTCACATAGTAAATATTCCTTGTCTTTTGCTTCTTACACCCAGCACCATGTTTGTGAATTTCATACCATTTCATGTAGTTATCGGTTGGCCATAAAGTTCCTTTGGTTTTAAAGTAAAAATAAAAGACATATTTTTCCCTTTTCACCAAGAACTTTAGTGAACAACGCATTCACCATTTTGTTCCACTATCTTCTGCCATTTTTCAGGCAACTTCATAATTCCATCTTCCCAAAACGTTTTTTGAGCAAAGAACTGTTCCAAGTGCCTTTTACAGTCTTTCAGGAAGTTGAAATTTTCTCCATTAAGAGAATTTTGCAAAGACCAAAACAGATCTAAATCTGTAGGTGCAATGCCTGGTGAATACAGCTGATAAATCAGAACCTCCCAGCCAAGCTGTAATAATTTTTGCCTGGTCATCAAAGAAACACTCAGTTTTGCATTATGCTGATGGAAGAGTATGCATTTTCTGTTGACTAATTCTGATGCTTTTCGTCCAGTGCTGCTTTCAATTGGTCTGATTGGGATCAGTACTTGTTGGCACTAGTTGCTTGGTTTTCCAAGGAAAGAGCTCATAATAGAGGACTCCCTTCCAATCCCACCATATACATCTCACCTCTGGATGAAGACTGGCCTTTGGTGTGGTTGGTGGTGGCTCATTTCCTGTGCCACAAGATCTCTTTTGTTCCACATTTGGCCAAGGTTTTTGTGGCTTAACTTATGGGGAACCTGAACATCAAAGCAGTTAACATAACCAAGCTTGCTGCTGCTAAGTTGCTTCAGTCATGTCCAACTCTGTGTGACCCCATAGACGGCAGCCCACCAGGCTCCCCCGGCCCTGGGATTCTCCAGGCAAGAAGAGTAGAGTTGGTTGCCATTTCCTTCTCCAATGCATGAAAATGAAAAGTGAAAGTGAAGTCGCTCAGTCGTGTCTGACTCTTAGCGACCCAATGGACTGCAGCCCACCAGGCTCCTCCGTCCATGGGATTTTCCAGGCAAGAGTACTTGAGTGGGATGCCGTTGCCTTCTCCGTAACCAAGCTTGTTGTTCTCACTTAATGTCTCCATCTCTACCAATGTCAACTGGTCTACCTGACCATGGGGCATTGTACAGCGAGAAATCTCCTGCAAGAAACTTCGTAAACCACTTTTTAAAAATTAAAAAAAAAAAAAGGAAATTTTTTTTTTTGGCCATATTATGTGGCAAGTGGGACCTTAGTTCTCTGGCCAGGACTGAACCCACATCCTCTGCCCTGGGAGAGTGGTCTTTACCACTGGACCACCAGGGAAATCCTGAAAACCTCTTTTGACATGTTTGATCAGTTACACCACCTTCTCCACACACTGCACAAATCTTTTTCTGTGTGTATTTTATTTGCATTTTTACCTTTCTTGAAATAAGAAAGTGAAAGTGAAGTCACTCAGTCGTGTCCGACTTTTTGCGACCCAATAGACTGTAGACTACCAGGCTCCTCTGTCCATGGGATTTTCTAGGCAATAGTTCTGGAGTGGATTGCCACTTCCTTCTCCAGGGAATCTTCCACTCAGGGCTCGAACCCGGGTCTCCTGCATTGTAGACAGACGCTTTACCGTCTGAGCCACCAGGAAAGCGTAATATGCTGAAAATGTTTTCCTTCCATCTTTAGGTAGACCAGTTGAAGTTGACAGAGATCCAGAGATGGAGACATTAGCTGAGAATAACCAAGCTTGGTTATATTAATGGGGCATGTTAATAGTTTTAAAAAGGCTACACAAAAATTCACCATTTTTAAGTTTTTTTGTTTAAAAAACATGCTGACATGACATAATCTAACAAAACTGTTTCAAACGAAGTAAAGACAACTAAGTGCTACTAGAGCCACCTTACAGAAAATACCTAACGAACTTTTGGCCCAACCCAATAGTGTGTTCCTTTTGGTTGCAGTATGACATCTACTGCTTTTGGGAGTTTGTTGCTGCCTGGCCTACTACAACTCAGTGAAGTATTCGAGCCTTGGGACACTTGGGTGGTTTCAGACTTTTGTTCTCATGAAAAACCAGCCAGGATTATTCCGGTAACGTCTGAGGTGTCCTTGGGCCAGCTTTTCTCTAGAGTACACACCATAGAACGGAATTGTTACATCTGAAGTACAGGCACCTTCACTGTTACCATGTGACCCTCTGCCCAGGGCGGGTGCCCAGTCGACACCGCCACCAGCCTCAGAGAATCCCCTGTCTACCCACAACACAGGTCACGCGTCTCCTGTCAAGCCAGTGCGTGTAGTCCGTCTGAAGTATTGAGTTCAGATCAGTCGCCCAGTGGTGTCCGACTCTGCGACCGCAGAAACTGCGGCACGCCAAGCTTCCCTGTCCTTCACTAACTCCTGCAACTTGCTCAAACTCATATCCATTTGTCGGTGATGCCATCCAACCATCTCATCCTGTTTTCCCCTTCTCCTCCCGCCTTCAATCTTTCCCAGCATCAAGGTCTTTTCAACTGAGTCAGTTCTTCTCATCAAGTGGCCAAAGTATTGAAGCTTCCGCTTCAGCATCAGTCCTTCTAATGAATATACAGGACTGATTTCCTTTAGGATTGACTGGTTGGATCTCCGTGCAGTCCAAGAGACTCTCGAACACAAGAGTCTTCTCCAACACCACAGTTCAAAGGCATCAATTCTTCAGGGCTCAACTTTCTTTAAAGTCCAACTCTCACATCCATACATGACTACTGGAAAGACCATAGCTTGGACTAGACTGACCTTTGTTGGCAAAGGAATGTCTCTGTTGTTTAATATGCTGTCTAGGTTGGTCATAACTTTTCTTCCTGAAAAGCCAGTCCTTGTGGCTTTAGACGGTCCGGGTTAGCCCTGAGCTCCAGAGCTTTCGATGTTGACCGGACTCCTGGACTTCTTCGTTTCAAAGCACCTTTCCAACTCTTTCCCCCACTTCCCACCGTGCTTTCCTCCAGGAGTCCGTGGACGCTCTGGATACCGGCTTTCCGGCCACCACAAGCCTCTCGGTCGTCTCCTCCCAGTCGGCTTCTCTCTCTTAAGTTTTGTTTTTCCTCATTTTAATCTAATCAGGTCTACCCGCCTTTTCCGGTTAGCGATGTAGTACACAAAACAGCGCCCCGGCCTCCGCCCTGAGGGCCGCCCACTGCAATTCCGAGCGCGCGCTCACTCTTAGCTTCCGCAGTCCCGCGTCCGCGTCCCTCAGGCCGTCCCTCTGCGCGCGACCCTCCCCTTCAGCGCCCCACCCTCGACGCCAGTACCCGCCCCTTCGCAGGAGGCAACGCGCAGGCGCCCGTGCCGGGCTAGCGCTTAGCATAGCTAGTGCGCCTGCGCCGGGAGACGCCCCGCCCTCGAGCCGGTCATATATAAAACCTCGAGCGTATCCTCGCGAGAGGCTTGGTTCTCATGCTCGCTGCTGGGGTCGGAGGTCAGAGCGAGCGTCTTGCGGGCCGGAGAAGGAAGATGGCGGTGGAGTCGCGCGTTACCCAGGAGGAAATTAAGAAGGAGCCGGAGAAGCCCATCGATCGGGAGAAGGTGAGGGTCCGGAGAGATACAGGGGTCCCTGGGGAGGTGGGGCGGCGGTGCGGGGCCAGAGGGAAGGGTCGGGACCGCGCGTGTAGCCTCCTGACTCCCCCCTGTCCCGCCCCCAGACCTGCCCGCTGCTCTTGCGCGTCTTCACCACCAACAACGGCCGCCACCACCGCATGGACGAGTTCTCCCGCGGAAACGTGCCATCCAGCGAGCTGCAGATCTACACTTGGTGAGTCAAGGGGCCGGGGGTCCGCCTGCCGCCTTAGGGCTCTCCTCGGCTCGGGGCCTCTGGAGGCAGCTCGCGGGAGTTCGAGGTTTGGTGAGGAAATGGTGTTTAACTCGTCTTGTGGCACTTTGACCGCTCACGTTGAAACTTCTGGGTTGTAAAGAAGTGACCCAGGACTGCTGTCACTGTTGTAGCTGCTGGGTACGGAAGTGACACGTCGGTCGTCCCGTGCCGCAGCGGCTCCCAAGGGGCTCTTGGTAGAGGGTGGCGCTAGAATAATTTGGGGAGGGGAGTGGTGCTGTTGCGTGATATTCGTCGTCCTCTTAGAGCGCGTCTGTTAAAACGCGCTTCAAAACAACGAAACGGGTGGATTTTGATGTGCATAATGGAGAAGCTTTTGATGTGTTTACTGAGGGTCTCCCCCTGAATGTTTGTGTACCTTCCCTACCCACGTCTAACTAGGGCCGTTACGTACAGCAAGCCGTATGCAGTTCCTTGGTTTGACGTTACAGTGGCTTTATAGTAGCAGTAGAAGGTGTATAATTATTTAAAATATGCCTAATGTAAAATATGTGACATTTGTCATTTTAATTGTTTCAGGGTACATTTCGGTGCAACCATTACTACTATCTATTTTCAAAACTTTTAAATTCCCTACAACAGAAGGTCTGTACCCAGTAGGCAATAATAATGGGAATTCTTCATTTCCCCTGGTCGCCACTATGTATCTAGGTGAATCTGCCTCTTTTAAGTACTTCATATAAGTGCTCTCATAAGGTATTTGTCTTGTTGTGTCTGGCTTATTTCACTTATAATCAAAGTTTATTGATGATTAAGGATATGAAAAAACGTGATCCTTTTTTACGACTGACTGAATAACATTTCATTGGAAGGCTTTGCTACGTCTTGTTTGTCCACTTGTCTGCTGGTGAACACCGTGGGATTGGTTCCACCTTTCAGCTAAGTTTATGTAGTATGATTCCAGTTCAGTATTATTCCAGGAAAACAGTTTAGGAAGGTCGATTTAACTTATAGAGAAGAACTTTTATATCCCATCCTCAATTGTCCTGTCCATAAACTGCAACCAAACAAGACAACCTTATCTTACACCTCAAAATGGTGGCCAAATACAGAGTGGATGTTGGTGAGGGACAGAACGGAGCCCTGCTGTCATTTCCATAAGCAGCAATGAGGGAAGATTGGGGATTCTCAATTTGTAGAAATAGATTGAGGGGCCAAAGTAGGTGGCCTTGAGATAAGTCCAGGAAAGAGGAGTGAGGAGCCCAGCAGAAGCTAGTTGCATTGGCTAAAGTCTAAGGGACTGTGTGGCGCTGGGGGAACACCCTACCCCAGGAGTGATAGATCTTGTGCTTGGGTGGTCACTAACAGATTACTGCAAGAGAATTATCTCGATCACTGAAATAGGGTTCAGTCAGAAAAACAGACCAATAGGAGATAGAGCAAGAAATGGCTCACATAGTTGTGGGGATTGCCTAGGTCTGTGGTGCAGGTTGGAACTCTCCAGCAGAAGCTTTTGGAATTTCTTCAAGGAAGTCTTAGGTCCATTATGAAGCCTTTTCAACCGATTGAATGAGGCCCACTGATTGATTGAATGAAGTTTACTCAGATCATCTTGGATAATCACTTTAAAGTCAACTGATTATAGATTTTTGATCCCTTCTCAAAAACATCTACCTTAGTCTTTGTTTGATTGAATAATTAGGAGCTGTAGTTTCCTAAATTGACATACAAAACTGACCCTTACAGTCACCAGGAACTCTTGCAGAGATTTGAATAATGAGAGGTTAAGTATAGCCTGATGGTGGGGATGGAGAAAAAAATAGATTGATCTGTCTTTTGGCTGCACTTTAAAACTTGCAGGATCTTAGTTCCCTAAGCAGGGATGGAAACCTGTGCCCCCTGCAGTGGAATCCCAGAGTCAACCATGGGACCACCAGGGAAGTCCTACTTGATCTGTCTTTAGGAGGTAGAAACAACAGGCCAGAGATGGGAAGAACTTGACCACTCTTAGGTTTGTGACCTGGGCATCTAAGAGGGTGATGGTCATATGAGAAGAAGGGCATGTTTGGGGGACACTGTAGAGTTGTTTCGGGTGTATTGAGAAGGATTCAGCAGCAGTAGAGAAGGAAAGGTGATGTGGTCATTATGGCCTTTTTGCTCTCAGTGCAGCTGAGGCCATGCTTTTTTACCTGAGTGTGATGTAGTGGAGATGGTGTAAATAGGGAACTGAGTTAAAACTAGATTTCTTGGCTGTTTGATCCCCTGCTTGATGCCTTAGGGCTCTTCACTGGTGCCTTTCATCCCGGGTCACTGTATAGCACCCTTCGACAGTGCTGCTGCCAAGTTCCTTTTCCTCCATTTCATGCTCCCAGGTGTCAGGGAAGAAGCAGTTCAGAAACTTAAGACTCTTGCTCCTAATACCTGATGCTTATATTTTAGAAGATTTTTCCAGCCTGTGTCATATTGGCTCAAGGTCTATATAAAAAGTTCTCAGTTCAAATAGAAATTGGCAGGGCAGGAATATATATTGTGAAAGGAGCCTATGCTTAGCCTTGAAAATTCCATGTGCTTCGTTGGCTTTTCCATCTATTGCAGAACTCATCAGAACATTCAGTCTTAGAAAGGAAAAGAGTGCACAATCTTTATGAAAATGCTTTCCTGACACATTGATTCTAAGATGCACTCCAATTTCAGAGATGCTAAAATGTAGAAAACTATGCCTCTGAAATAATGAAAACAGTTAATTTGAGAATTTGCATTAATTTGGACTAGTTATCCTTAAGTGGATAAATCACTAGGTCAGTGAGATGTTGCATAGCAGCAAAGGTAGTGGGGGTAATTCTGAAGTCCCTTTAGCACGCTACCAGTCTAGTCTACCTTCATTCATGAAAATTTCAAACACTGAGGCTGATAAGGGGAAATAGTATTTGGGGGCAAATAGTATTATTAGGTGCTTTAAAATTAAGTCAGTTGTGAGACCTTGACAGTTCCTAACAAAGTTGCAATTGAGACACATGTAACTAATTCTTTATATGTCAGTATCCTTGTTATATTATTGCTGATTGCCTTTTTTTTTCCTTAAAAAATTCAGGATGGATGCAACCTTGAAAGAATTGACTAGTTTAGTAAAAGAAGTCTACCCAGAAGCCAGAAAAAAAGGCACACACTTCAATTTTGCAATTGTTTTTACGGATCTTAAAAGGCCTGGCTATCGGTAGGTAACTTTTCATTTTTAATTCCTTATGATCTCTTGGATTTCAGTATGTTTTAGCTGCTAGGGATAATCCATGTTATCTTACTATCTAGTTTAGATTATTATGTATTACATTTTTATTGTGTTCTAAGATTATGGAGCAAATCCAGCCCCACATTCACTTTTTAGGGGACACACAGTGTCATCGCTCAGCCACCTATAACAGTTGATTTCCTTTCCTGCAGAGTAAAGGAGATTGGCAGCACCATGTCTGGGAGAAAGGGGACTGATGACTCCATGACCCTGCAGTCCCAGAAGTTCCAAATAGGAGACTATCTGGACATAGCGATCACCCCTCCAAATCGGGCACCACCTTCTTCAGGGCGCATGAGACCGTATTAAATTGTACTTGCTTTTTCTTGAATTTATTTTCCAGTCAGTTATGTAAAATAAACTTTCACTTCTTCCTCCCCTCCTTATTGCCATTAAGCCTTTAAACTCTATAAACAAATTGTAATGCATCTATTTAGGAATTAGATTTGGCTTTGCTATGGTATATTAATAGAAAGTCCATATGTTTCAAGTTCTGTAAAATAATGAAAAGTGCTCTTAGCATTCTATGTAAAACTGTATTGTTAAATATATGTTGCAATCATCCTGAGTGTGAAAGTTAATGGGGCCTGGGTTTGGGGTTTAATATAGTATTGCTTGTTTATGCTAAATAATGGAGTTGCTGTTTTGGCCCAAATGGGGCAGAACAAGAAAGCCATATTATATTAAATGGAACAGGGGTTTGTCACCTAGAAGCTTGTATGGACTTGGGAAGAGGACCTGTGGGAATGAGGGGGTGCAGCTGAAGTGTTTTCGAACAGTCTGAGCTGAGGCAAGTTGAAGAAGCTGTCTGTTTGAAGAGAGTGGCCTGCCTGAAACAGGGTGTGATGACAAGTTAGAGAACAGCTGCTACAGTGAGGACTTTTACGCATTAAAAATGGGGAAAATAGAGCATTTTGAGGGCAGGAAGTAGTATAGAGGAACAAGGGTTAAAACTTAGGATAAGGGTAGATTTACTTTGAAGATCTGAAAATGCAAGGCGAATGAAAGAGGAAACTGAGAGCATGGGAGAGGGTCTGGGATGAGGACAAGCTGAGTAAGCAGGGGGTGTTCACACACCCTTTTCAGTGCTGGGGCTGACTCATGTCTGATTTGAGGCAGTATACAGAGTGGTTAAAACCAGGTGGCTGAACATTTAAATCCTGGTTATGCTAGGAGCACCTTGGACAAGTTACCTGAATTTGTTTTTGTTTAAAATTTGTAAAATAGAAGTGACTGTGAAGACTAATAACAAAGTTAGCCATAAAGTAGGACTTCATAAAACAAACAGAACGGGCGCCGTCTCGTCAACAGAACAGTTCCAGTCTCAGTGTGCAGTATGTGATTAAGGCCTATTACCTTCATTCTGTTACACAGAAAACTTTGTGTATCCCCAAATTAAAAAATATATATTACTAGCAAAGTAAGATTGTAGTAATTTGGTCTTATACAGACAAAAGCAGCCTTGGAAACCTAACACTTGTAGGATTGGGGTCAGTCAGCCAGCAAGTAGGTGATAATCGTGGGCCTAGAACCCAGACCTAGGGCCTCTTCTCCACTGAGTTTTGCCCCAAACCCCTCAGTGCTTTATTCATTCAGACCAGCTAGGCTTGAGCTCCATTAAGTCACAAAATTAACTTAAACCTCATATATTGGAGAAGAGGAACCATGATTAATTACCATCCTGTTTGTTTGTGGAGAAGAAACAGTATTCTGTAGATCAAGACAGGAAGTCAATACAGGACTTCCAAGCCAACTTTTCATAACGGTATGAACTCCTCCAGTGGGGCTTTCCTGTAATTATTCCAGGTTACTCTCCCACTGGCTGAAAATAAAGTGGCTTATTTGCTTTGTTTCAACATGGATTTTTTTTTTTTTAGGTAAAATTGGTATATAACAATATATGTTTCAGGTATACAGCATAGTTTATTATTTGTATACACTACAAACTGATGACAAGTCTAGTTACAATATGTTGACCCCCTTTACCCTTCCTGCCTACCCCTCACCATTGATGACCAACCTGCTCTCTGTATTTATGAGTTGGGTCTTGTTGGGTTTCTTTCTTAGACTCGACATACAAGTGAGAGCACATGGTATTTCTCTAATTTCACTCAGCATAAGCCATCCATGTTGTTGCTAATGGGAAGACTTCATTTTTTGGCTGACCATATTCCATTGCATGTGTGTGTGTGTATCTGTTGCACAATTTTTTATCTGTCCACTCACCCATGGACAGTTATCTCCATACCATGGATATTGTATCAATAAATAATGCTGTAGTGAACAGGTGGGTGCAGATAGCTTTTCTTCACACTTGCCAACACTTATCTCTTGTCTTTTTGATGGTAACCATGCTGACAGGTGAGTTGTTAATCTCTGTGGTTTTGATTTGTATTGCCCTGATTAGTGCTGTTGATTACCGTTCCATGTATCTGTTGGCTACCTGTGTGTTCCAACATGGAATTTTTCCTTTAAAGGTTGCGATCTTCCACCAAAAGTACAGTTAAACAATACCTAGTGAATTTATCATTGAATATAATGCTAAGACTCAAAAGACTTAGTCCTTATTTACCTCTGGCTGTCCAAGTATGGCTTTGAGGTAGTAACTGAGCTGTCTCATGGTCCCTGACAGCACCGTGCTCGGCCTTCAGTGTCCTGACTGCCTCCTGCTCTTGTGGTTTCCCATTGTGGGGTGAACGAGAGAATGCTTATTGCCTGTGATATCTTTTCAGTTTTCTCAGAGTTTAGGACTTTGGCAGGGCTTCTTCAGTGGCTCAGTAGTTAAAGAATCTGCCTGCCAATGCAGGAGATGCATGTTGGATTCCAAGATCCCCTGGAGAAGGAATTGGCCACCCACTCCAGTGTTCTTGCCTGAAGAATCCCATGGACAGAGGAGCCTGGCAGGGGGTCCATGAGGTCGTACAGAGTTGGACACAACTGAGTGACTAAAGCAAGCAAGCACAGGAGCTTGGCATCTTCAGTCCTTACCTCAATAGGGAGTCAGTGCTGAGTTTATACTTGTATTTTCATGCTCATAGTGGTCATTGGGTGAGGTAATGTTTCAGATATCAACTCTGTGTTTGTGCCTATAGGGGTAGCTGTGAAGGGGAAAGAAAGCAGTTAAAACTGTTAGGTAAACTCTGTTACTCTTAGAGCTGAACTCTTAAATAGAGCTGAACTCAGCCTGTTCGGTTCTGTCGCAAATTCCAAACTTAGTGTTGAGTGCTGAGTGGTGCCTAATCTCATTTCACCTTAAGCACTGAGGTGCGGGCAGTGGCTAAATCTTCACTTCAGCTGAAATGGAGGCCTGCTTTAAATAACAGCTCGCAATGTGGGCTGTGAAGCAAGGAAGCCAACAACGGATGACTGGAAACATGTTTCCAGAAATAGTGCTGTTGTCTTCAGCTCCCTTCAGGCTCGTGTCCACCCAGCTCCACCAGTCCTGTTCTGGCAGTGAAGCCGTTGTCTGTGAAGACTCTGCCAAGGGACATCATCTGGAGCATGTGAACCTGGTTCAGTCTTTGTACAAACGAAACGCCTCTTTAAAATAATATGGTCATGGCTTCTGGTTTTAGTATCAGAGCAGCCAGTGAGGTCTGTGTGTCCTTGTGTGTACTTTATTGCTTAGATTGTTTAGTTGCTCAGTCGTGTCTGACCCTTTGTGACCCCATGGATGTGGCCGTCCAGGCTCCTCTGTCTGTGGAATTTCCCAGGCAAGAATACTGAGTGGGTTGCCATTTCCTTTTCCAGGGGATCTTCTTGACCCAGGGATCAAACCAGGGTCTCCGGCACTGGCAGGTGGGTTCTTTTAACGCTGAGCCACTGGGGAAGCACCATTGCTTAAATAGGTGGTTCTTAAAAATTTCTGTAGTTTCTTGGAATCTGTAATGGAACAACCTTGAAGGAAGTGTTTATTCTGCTAGGATTAATCAGGAACTAGCTAGGCAACTGAGGCCTCCTGGTGGCTCAGACAGTCAAGTGTCTGCCTGCAGCGTGGGAGACCCGGGTTCGATCCTTGGGTTCGATCCCTGGGTTGGGAAGATGCCCTGGAGAAGGAAATGGCAACCCACTCCAGTACTCTTGCCTGAAAAATTCCACGGACTAAGAAGCCTGGTGGGCTACAGTCCATGGGGTTGCAGAGTCGGACACGACTGAGCACCTTCACACACATACATAGCTAGGCAACTCTTCTATGAGGACAGTGATTGATTCCATCCCCCAATAATTCCTAGGAGGAATAAGCTAAAACCTATCCCTGGTGGCTTAGATGGTAAACAATCTGCCTGCAATGCAGGAGACCTGGTTTCCATGCCTGGGTTGGGAAGATCCCCTGGAGAATGGAATGGCAACTCACTCCACTATTCTTGTCTGGAGGATTCCATGGAGAAGCCTGGCGGGCTGTAGTCTATGAGATCATAAACAGTCAGACACAACTGAGGGGCTAACACATACATACAAAAAGCAAATTCAATACTAAATACCAAAATAACTTTAATAAGAAAAACCTGTCAGCCTGGGAATGTGAGGAGTTCATTGTATAAGGGTGTCCTAATCACACACCCACCTCACAATGTTGTTGGGGAGAGCCAGGGAAAGGGGCCTAGAGGAGGGCCTGGTAGAGAGCGACTGTTCAGTAAATAGCTGTTTTAAACACAGGATAAAAGGTGTTTGTAGCCCCTCCCTTGCTTTGTGCCCTCAGTTGTCAGAATTTCCTACTCCACAGGTTTGCGGGCCAGCCCAGCTTTAACCAACACCTGAGACAATGTCATGGATAGGATAAAATTAAAACAATTTAAACTGAATCCAAAGAACCATCTGAGGCACTTTCAAAATCTGCATACATTATTGATAAAGCTGTCAGAAATTATAATTATTACTATTTGCACACTTCCAGGGAAAAAGTATGTGGAATGAATGCCTATTACATACCAGGTATCCTGCGCCTGGGGTGCAGAAAAACCTGACATGCAGATCCTTCCTCAGAAAGCCTTTGTCTGGTGACAGAGGTGTAAGTGCTGATGATCACAGGTGGATAGGAAAGGGTTGAGAGAAAGGTTATGATGAAGATGGCAGGTGAACTTGTTCAGCACCCATAGGGGTTGTGTTTAGGCTCCCAGTAGATTAAGGGTGTGGTGTGAACAAAGACATTGAAGCATCAGGTACTTTCCCGGAGTTTGGCTGGAGATGAAGGTGAGGAGGTGGGGGCATGGTGGAGAATGGAGGGGAAGGGGTAACCCCAGGTGCAGTCAGCAAGTCCTGGGCAGGGAAATGGGACATGGAAAGAAAAGTCCATCATTAAGGCCTCAGAATTCTCATCTGCCAAATGGAAATGCTAGTACCTATTTGTTAGGAGTTACTTTAAAAAAATTCAATGGGTTGACAAATGTAATGAATGTACCATGCCTGGCCCAGTTAGGACCTTCCAGGCTGGCAGGTGTCAGTGTAAGAGTGGACAAGGGAGCCAGTGAGCTCCTTGTCCCCACTGAGCTTTGGTCTGGTGGGGCAAGGAACATTCTGTCACAGATTCTACCAAGTTCTATAAAGCATGAGAATGGAGTGCTGACTGGGAAAACGGTTAAACTCCTTGATAGAATGACTTTTAATCTGAGACCTGAAACAGATAAGTTAACACTGGTTAGTTTCATGTAACAAGGAAATGAGGGTGCAGGGTTGGGGTGGAAGATGGATTTATGAACCACTTACCTGAAGAAGTAGAGTCACAAGTCTCCTGTGGGAGCTTCAGCAGCAGCCCCTCCTCAGGCAGGCTTGCCCTTTGGAGCTCTGTGTTCATCTTGGCACATCCAGAAAAGCACGCTGCTCTTCCTGGACATTCCCCCAAAGGCCCAGAACTGGCTCTTAGATCTCACATCAGTCATGTGCCCAGCCCTGACTTGTGTGATCAGGGATGGTGGCCCTGCTTGTTAGATCTTGGAGCTGGGCTATGAGTTCAAGTAAAAGCAGAACATTGTTTTCCTGTATGGGGGTCGGAGTGGTAAGCAGACAGAAAGGTCAAGCAATACGAGGGAGAGCCAGCTGAGTGGCAGTGGGAGGAAAGGAAGACCAGAGTGCAGGCTGCAAGGGGAGATGGAGGGTGACCGAGGGTCAGGCCACACAAGGGTGGTCGTGGAGGCCACTGTTACCTTGGGTTCATCTTAGGAGCAATGGGAAGACACTGAAGGGTCACGTTTGAAGCCTAATAAGCTAGAAGTAGCCTAGTTCTAAGGAGCAGATATTAGGATCACAGGAGATGATCACGGTGGTGAGAGCTGGGGAAAGAGAAATTCCAGACAAGCTCAATTTACAAGGCACTCACAAGACAAGTGGGGACACCCAGCAGGCCAGTGGAAGTGCCTCATATGTTTTTTATGTACCATCTCCAACACTCCTGTTTCACTCACACTCGCTCTGGTTGCCACACCATTTCTTCTCTCCCTTCTTGAATCAAACTCATGAAAAGAGCCATCTCAGTTCATCGTCTTTGCTTCCTCATCTCCAACCTCTCTGCCCAACTCCAGACACTCATCCTGAGCACTGAGAATTCATCAATGCTGTCAGTAACAGTGACTTTGCCAAGTTCAGTGGTAATTCTTTTTTACTTGGATTCTCAACAATGCTGACAGAATTGATCACTCTCCTTGAAATACTTTATTCCTTTTTCCCTGGCTGCTTCTCCATCTCTTTTGCTAGATTTTTCTGCCTCTTTCCATCTTCTAAAATGAGAACTCCAGGATTCAGTCCTTAGTACACTGTGAATATACTCATTCCTCCTTAAGCAATCCTATCCACTCTGTGGACTTACATACACTGAGCCACGGTAAACTGTACAAAAGGTTGATACAGTTCAGGAGTTAGCCTCATATACTACAAGGTTGACCAGAGCTTACCTTGAAAAGCAAGATTTAAGTGTCTTGAATTTAACATTTTATTTAGCAGAATTTAAATTATAACTATTCAGTAGTTACTAGAACAAAGAATAAGTTGTTCTTCAGTGACAATCTTCTGATGAAACGAAGAGACATGTGACGCGTCTTCCCATTTGACTTTCAAGGCACAACCATAAAAGAGGATAATCTTTGCTGAATCAGCTTGACTTAGATCATAATGCTCTTGGGCTCCATGGACAGGGCAGCCTAGCGCTCTCAGAGACTGGTCCATAGGCACAGCTGATAGTCCAGAGAGGAGCACCCACTCAGGAGGATGCCTAGGATCTTCCAGAGGGTGAGGCTTGGGCTCTGCTGGGTGCTGAGCTAGATGGGGGTCTGGGGAGGTTGCAGTCAGTGCTGGGAAGAGCTGATTTGAGAGTATGAAACTGACAAGTTAGAGGAAAACACCCATCCTGACATGACAGCAGGCAAGTGTCTTAAGTCAAAATGTTTGAGACACTCACTTCAGTATAGCTACCTAGGCCTATATAGTTCTCTTTTCCTACATCAGTTTAGGCTATCTTTTGTAAACAGCAGTGTCTGAAAGAACATTGTTAAAATAAAAGGTGTAGAAGACTTGGGACAGTCAGGAGGAGACAGCAGGCAGACCTAGCCCTAAGGAAGAAGCCCAGCTCTACCAACAACTGTCCAGCCCCGAGAAGACTGAAGGTGCCCTCATTTGAGTGGCAAACAGTAATGTTTAAATTTCAAAAATTATTTATCCTGCTTCCTAATATTACTTAAACCACACAGTTCCATGAGGCAGGGTAAACTTGAAATCAGTGAAATAGTAATCATCTTTCAAAACTGAGCAGCTGAACTACACAAGACAGGTTAGATTAAATCAAACTCAATAAAAAGCACTTTATGCTATTAGTGTCCATACTCATCTTTAACATGAATTGGTTTTTCAAAAGGGGGACGATGTAGGGATGTTGAAAACAAAGTTGAGACCAGATTTGCATTCATCTCATTCTGTTTAGTTTCCATAATTGAAGGAGGGATCCACTATCATTTCTGTAGGAAGATACAATAAAAAATATCAGTTGGATATAACCAGTAGCCTTCACAAGACAAATGACAGGACACTGAAGACCTCTGTTTTCACACTCATAATACAATTGGAAATGAACTCCCAGCGACATCATCCAGGGGGCTAGCGTGGGAGCTGGAGACGTAGGGATCACGAGCTCTGGGTTGTATCCTAAGCTTCAAGTGTCAACTTCAGATGTTTACTTGCCATCCCAATGTGAACTTTTCAATGTTCTCCTCCGATGACATGGGAACATACTCACCTTCACCAGTTTTCTTTGTTG
This sequence comes from Aepyceros melampus, assembly GCA_006408695.1. NCBI lineage: Eukaryota > Metazoa > Chordata > Mammalia > Artiodactyla > Bovidae > Aepyceros > Aepyceros melampus. The sequence continues at coordinate 265,024 of SJXQ01007494.1, forward strand.
CTGGCATCTCGCATATTCTGTCTTCCATGCCGAGGAAGGAACATGTTGATGGGTGACACTCTCTAACTGCTCCTGGAGATGCTAGGTTTGAGTTGTATTTTGATAAAATCTAAAAGAAAGCAAATTCCTTTTACTATGTCATACAAACAACATAAATCTGAAGCCTTTATAAAACAGTCAGTAAACGTCACGGAAAATGTGAAGATATGGGTTATTTGAAGCAGAATGTTTAGCAGCACAGACATTCCACAGCACAGAAGAGATGGAGATGTTAGAGGGTGAGCTTGGGCATACAGGCTGGAAAGCTTCTAAATGTACCACAGGTCAAAGGAAGCAAGCAGCAGGGCAGGCCCAAGAGCAAATCAAGTCTTTACAAAGATGCTCAAACGAAAGATCAGCAGATGCTGATAAAGATAGATAAAAATGCTCAAAGGAAAGATTATACAAAGAAGAACCTGAAGTATTAACTATGATTTTTCATAAAGAGCTGATATATTAAACACAATATTTCCCTCCTTTAACACAGAACTAAAGAGAGGAGGCACTATGGCAAACTGGAGACTGTATGATGCTATAGACAGGAAATGCTCCTTCCTCAACTTATTATAATGCCAGGAAAGCAAATGCTTTACTGATATCTTAGGATGAGTCCCTTCCAATGGCATTTGGATATTTCCCTAAGTATTCTCCTTCTCCATAAGCTAGGAAGGTTTCTAGAATGGTTATTAAGAATTCCATTTGCCTAAGCAATAACTGCCAAAACACTAACTTTTATTAAGCGGGGATGCTCAAAGAATCAGAGTGGTTACTTGGTGGAATAGGTAGTTGTTATAAACCAGACCAACAGACTGCTGGTAAATTATGTTGTACTAAAGAATCAGATAAAAATAAATAAATAAATAAAGAATCAGATATTCTATGGGACTTCCCTGGCGGTCCAGTGGTTAGGACTCAGCACTTTCCCTGCTGGAGCCTGGGTTCAATCCCTGCTCAGGGAACTAAGATCCTGCAAGCCATGTGGAGGTCACAAAAAAAAGAATCAGATATTCTAACATATTTAAACAAGTGCTTCTCAAACTGAGTCCAAGACATCTGGAAGTCTCAAGTTCAAGAAACCCTGATCCAAGTTATTCAGGGTTCTCCAATGATGCAGAACCAAAGGGTAAATGACATTTCTGATCTTGCCCAAAACGTCAGGGGAGACATGGTTACCATGGTGATCACATTTGAACAATCATTAGAAAATATTTTAAGAATACATTTAAGAACATGAAATTAAGGAGAAAATGCCTTATGAGGGCACAAAAGTATAATGACATCGCAGCTCAGCTCTGAAGAGCCTTAGCCAGCTTAGATGGCCTTAACAGGCCAGAATTAAGATTTAGATCCATATCGGCACATTAGCCTGATAAATAATAGAGTTTGTATCCATTTCAGGTCTTTTGCAGGAAAAATAAGCCAAAACAGTAGCCTAGAAAAATAACCTGGCGAATATCTTCTGGAATTGTAGTAACTTCTGGAGGTGTAGGTGTTTTGAGCAGATTCTCATAAGAAGAAATTGTAGGAGAAGAGGGATCTGCAAAATTCTCAAAGCACTTGTCTGAATTTGAAACTAATGATGTACTTTCTTTCGTTTCTAAGTCATTCGATGAACTGTTTGTGGATACCTATTGAATAAAAAGAAATCATTAAATTATGGGGGTATAAAGTAATATAGTGATAAAAACTGTTCATCAATTGTTAGCTTTGTTGGGATCTCTAAGGAGGCCCAAAGTGACCCCCTCTTCCCTGACTGAGAACGAAATACAATCAAGGACACAAAGAAAGGGCAGGGGAGGACATAGCACCATGTTCATTACTCAGGGCTGAGGGAGGGCTGCACGTGCAGTCTAAGCAGACTGGCTGGCTGAGCCCCAGATTTAGATGGGATTCACCATCCAGACTCGGGCAACTCTATCCTGGCCAAGCCAGAGTCACAGTGATGATGAGCTCTGCCAGGGAGGTAGTGGCCCATTCCCACTGACCTGGCCTGTCTCCCCAGGGGCAGAGGGAACACTGAGAGGGTGCCTTCCACATGGCCAGGAACACAGTGGATTACCACAAGCACATGGTGCAATTATACACTAATAAAATCGAAAAAACTGAAAGTGAGTGCCTCAGCTGCACCAGACACATTTCATGTGCTCAGAAGCTGACTCCCAGCCAGAGAGCACACGGTACAGACCATTTTCATCACTGCTGGAGGATCCGCTGACGGCCCCCCCGCTACCAGACTGGTTGTCTAAGTGTGCATAACAACTAGACACAGGGATGAGATTTTGCGTACATAGTACATTTGTTCACTGGGAAAATTTTGGAATAAAAGGTGTAAGAATCACCCATTTTGGTGTTTCTATCCATTATTCTTCCTTAAAATATATGTGTATGTGTGTACATGTATACATATACATATCACTGTCCACATCGTTAAATTTCTCTTGAAGACATTCTATGTTCTTATCTGTTTTTTAAAACATGCTTGCCACATGACACTGGATCTTATGGATTTCCTTAATATGCTTTTTTCCCTCTTTATCATTTGACATTTGTTCCCATGTTCTTACAGCCTATGTATTCTAAACTGACTGACTGAGTCTGGAAATAGTATGTCTGATTCACTAGGGATGGATGTTTACCACAGCTGTGCTGCTCTTTGTAGAAGGGACTTTCAAGCCAGGAGTGCAGAATGTAGGTGCCAAAGGAGAATGTGTGTGCTCAGCATCTAGAAGACACATACAAGGGCATGAAAATACAGATCTAACAGACTTTCACTTTTATAAAATTTGTCAGTATCAACTGTGCACTTTATGTTTAATAAAATATTCTAACTTTAGTGTGTACTTGACTGGAAAAAAAACAAAACTGTCATTTTCACAATCTAATTACCATTCAAAGTTCAAAGTGTTAGTCGCTCAGTTGTGTCCAACTCTTTGTGACCCCATGGACTGTAGCCCACCAGGCTCCTCTGTCCATGGAGTTCTCCAGGCAAGAATACTGGAGTGGATTGCCATGCCCTCCTCCAGGGTATCTTCCTGACCCAGGGATCAAACCCATGTCTCCTGCATTGCAAGCAGATTCTTTACCATCGAGTCACCAGGGATTAGCACTAATAAAAGTTTAGCAAGGTTGCAAGGTGCAAATGTAATGCACAAAAATGAACAGTTCTAGTAAGCTCTACAAACAATAAAAACTATATTTGAAAAAGAATATATTTTATAATAGCAACAAAAATATACCTACATATAAATCTATTAAAAATTGTGTAAGACCTTTATGGGAAAATCAAATTTCTGCAGATGAAACAGGAAGAGGAAGAGGTAAAGGAAGGTCACTTGCCTTCCAAAATATTAGGACTTAACTCTAAAGCTATAGTAAGTAACTACAAGTTACTTGATTAGTCAGGGATGGAAGAATAGCCATTGGAACAAAAAAGAGATCCTAGAAACCATGCATAAAGAGAGATTTGCTGTCTGTAACAAAGTGTGAAAGAAACCTTAAATACCAGAGAGAAAAATAAATATGTTAGCAAAATGATTAAACTGGCAAAATTTTATCTAATCATCAAATGCTAGAAAGATGGAGAAACAGGAATTCAAACAATGTTGGAGACAGTACACCAAAACAGCCACTCTATAGTATCATTTTAGCATTTTCTAGACTAAGTAAGGGATTCCCAGGTGGCTCAAGTGGTAAAGAATCTGGCTGCCAATGCAGAAGATGCAGGTTTGATCCCTGAATCAGGAAGATCCCCTGGAAGAGGAAATGGCAACCCACTCCAGTATTCTTGCCTGGAAAATACTATGGACAGAGCCCAGAGGGCTACAGTCCATGGGGTCACAAAGAGCTGGACATGACGTAATGACTAAACAACTATCCCTTAAGAAACAAATAAAACATGGCTCTATTAACAAGCTTACACTTAACCAAATTATTAATGGATAAACCTAAGCATTCTGTTCCTTCCATAAAAGATATTGCTGATGATATATTGAAGAATTTTAGTCAGTAAACTATTCTTTAGAAAACCCATTTCACTTCAGAAGGCATAAAGATATCTTCCATTACAATTTTCTAAAAAGTTATAGTTTACTGGGAATTGATTTCTGAGTTGGTATGAAAGAGGTAGTAGTTCAACCTTTTTTTTTTTAAGGCCTCTATTTAATATAATCATGCTCTTATAAGTTGAGCTCAGCTTACTAAGAGTCAGTTTTATTTTTTCAAACTGTTTATGCCATCAATACTTGTTAGTTTAGTAAGAAGTCAGTGAAGTTAGCACTGAAAGAGAATTTTAGATTATAATTATTCAAAATCATAAAACTCTAGGATTTTAAATTTTATATTTACATAAAACCCAATGTTTTCATGTTTGTGGGACAAATGTGAAAACACTAAATGAAAAGATTTTAAGTTTTTCTATTAAAAAAAAATCCAAAATCTGAAATGATAGCTGATGTATTCTGGGTGTGGTTTATGTAAGAAAGATAATCTAGAACTCTAATCAATAAGCTGAAGCTAAATTGAAACAAAAAAAAACCATACTCTTGGCTCTATATTAAAGATTGGTGAGTTAATATTTATATTTTAAGTTAAAATGTTAACAAACAAGCTCAAAAACACTGAATAGAATTAGGAAGAGTGTGAAAAACAGAAAACTGTATTTCTCCTGTATGAAATTATACTGAACCTGAATGGAATGTACTTCATATAATGGTACTTTATATAATTCAGTATTATGAACTGAGAAGATGCAGAAGGCTATTAGAATGTCTTAGGTGACAGGACCATTTATTGTACAAAGATAGTCTGGAAAGAGTATGGCTGAGAAATAACTTGAAATTCATACTTACTATTTTTTTCCAACGGCTGGGTTATGAGGCCAGGAGTGGCAAAGACATTATCATTGGGCACTTGTTCTGTTTCTATGGTCTCACTGGTGTGATTCATAGGGAAATATTAGTTAAAAAAAGTTAATATTAAATCTCTGGAAAATTATTTAATCTTATATATCATTAAGTCTGGACATTCAATTATGTTTTATGGAAGATAAATTCCATGGAAATCTTTTTTCTTTTCTTTTTCTAAATGTATATCCATAGCTCAAAAAAGGTTAAAAACTATTTTGTATTGGCAGTTTGACTTAGAAGTGGTTAAAAATCTTTGACTTAGGGAATTTCCTGGTGGTCCAGTGGTTGGGATTCTGCTTTTTCCACTGCAGGGGGTTGCAAGCTGGATCCCTGGTTGGGGAAGCAGGATCCTGTATGCCACATAGTCCAAAAACACAAAAAAAATTGACTTCAAGGAAAGCTGTGAGTTCAATTCCTTGGTTCAAATATAGAAACTGTTAGCTCTTGGCTTTAAAATCATAAAGTGGAATTTTATACCAATATAGAGACAGAGATTAAGATCATTTTTTAGACTAAGACTGACTCTGCCATCTTATTAAAGTTGTTCTAGCCAATTACCCAGATGTCTGAAATATAGTTATAAAAAAGAACATCACTGAATACAATAAAATAGTTCAATTAACAAACTGTCCTAGAGTAATCTACTGAATAATCTTTACTTGAAAAACATCTTCAGTATATATTAAATTCTTAGGTAAGGGAACTCATGTACACCCGAGACGGATTCATGTCAATGTATGGCAAAACCAATACAGTATTGTAAAGTAAAATAAAGTAAAAATTAAAAAAAAGAAAAAAAATTCTTAGGTAAATTAGAGGCTGTTTCTTGGCTGTTTCTGCAATAGGTCCATTCTGTCACAATTTTATACTGTTTTACTTACTGTAGCTTTATATATTTTAATAACCAGTAAGTTAAATCCCCTCATTACGGTTATTTTTCATTATTTTCTTAGTTATCCTTACTTTTTATTATTCCAAATCATTTGAATAGTTTTCTCACACATCCCTTATGCTCCACCTTAGAGGGAAAAAAAAAAACCTAAGGTTTTACTTTAATTGTATGATATCCATAAATTAACTTGATACAATTAAACATCTTAGTAATATTCAGTCATTCTGCGAAGGAACATGGTATAGTTTTTCACTCTAATTTTCCCTTTAACTTAGAAATGTTTAGTGGTTTTATTCACATAGGTCTTTCACATACAACTGCAGGAGTATTTTACTTTTTTGTTGAGAATTTTAATGATTTTCCCCTGTATTTACCAACTAGTTATAATAAATTATAGGAACACATATTATTTTAAGTAGCTGTCTAATAATTATTTTAGCTGTGCCTTTCTCAAGTTGCCCAGGTACAAAACGTGGCCTAGAAATACATCACGGTAATCTTTATTCTGTTTTGTTTCTCATTACATTGGCTACAACATTAAGAACAATGTTAAAAAAACACAAAATAAAACCAATGATGTTTAATAATGGTGACAGCTTCACCATTAAGTTAGATATTCACATTATTACATTAATGAAGTAGCCTTTTACTGAGAGTTAACTAAACAATTTAAATGAAGAACAGGTGTCTAATTTCATAAAATTCTTGACGTCTATTGAAACTATCCTACTTTTTTTTTGAATCATAGGAAACTTGTATTTTATGAGTTTCCAAATACTCCTCTTTTCTCCAACTGTTTTTTTCTTACACTTTTGAGTTGAATGTTTATTTTCCTTTTTTAATAACTACAGTTCTTAAAGATATGCATTTAAGAGTGGTACTTTGATATGTGGTATTTTCATTTTAACATTACCACTTCTATACCGATCACTCCCATATCTCTTCAGTATAGCATGGAATTCATCCCTGTGCTTCAAATTAGTATTTCAATACCTAAGCTTAAGAGTACCTCAAAACCAACATGTAAAGAAACTCAATACATTTACCCCCAAGCTGTGCTCAATCGTGGCTGACTCTACAACCTCATGGACTGTAGCTCACCAGGCTCCTCTGTCCATGGAATTTTCTAGGCAAGAACACTGGAGTGAGTTGCCATTTTTCTCCAGGGACCCCTAAGCTGCAGGTACTCTTTTAGTTCCTGAGCATCATCTCAGGCAACAAATCAGAAATCTGTGCTCTATCCGAGATCCTCTTTTCTTCCCAAGTTGCCATATGGAAACAATCCCTTTTTTGTTTTAGTCATTTTAGTTTTTATTTTATCCACTCTTCTCTATTCCATCAAATACCAAGTGTTTTCAGGCTGTTATTCAAACTTATTCAAATCTTCTATTTCTTCTAAACCAAGGAAACTAATAGTTCATACTTTACTGATGGAATTGGTGATTCAGAGAAGTCTGAAATATGAAGTATCTGGAAACCTTTGAAAGAAAGGTATTGTCTGAGAGAGATTTCTTCTAGGGGGAAAAAAATCAATAAATACAAAAGACTTAGAAAGTTAGATAAAATATTTCTTTTAAGAAAGCTGCTTCCCTGTTAGTTTTCACATTTTTAAGTCCAATTGTGTAATCGTCATTTAAACACATAGTATATTCAGAGATACCAAAGTGTTCTAATTTAGGAGTTACACACTCAAAATCATCCATCTTTAGTGCGCATTTTGGAGTTTTTACTAGCGAGTGTTTGGAAAATGGAGTTAAAATTTTTGGCTCTTCCTTCTGGTTGTTTACTGCTTGGGGAGGGTTTGGTATAACTTGGGATACGATGTACCGCTCAAGTCCAAAATCAGAAAGTTGTGGACTACACGGTGACTTCTCAGAAACAGAAGTGCTTGCAGCAGCAGAATCCAACAAACTGTCTTTCGCGTCAGGCTTCTCAGGACGTTCACACTCACTGGACTCTGGTTTAGAGTCAGTGATTTCTTGCTCATCCACTGAGAGGAAAAATGAAGGTCATATTCTGGTCAAACATCAAACTAGAAAATGTCATACTGCTACTGCTAAGTCGCTTCAGTTGTGTCCGACTCTGTGCGACCCCACAGACAGGGACCCACCGTCTCTGGGATTCTCCAGGCAAGAATACTGGAGTGGGTTGCCATTTCCTTCTCCAATGCATGAAAGTGAAAAGCGAAAGTGAAGTCGCTCAGTCATGTCCGACTCTTTGCGACCCCATGGACTGCAGCCCACCAGGCTCCTCCACCCATGGGATTTTCCAGGCAAGAGTACTGGAGTGGGTTGCCATTGCCTACAGCTCCATATGAAATGTGCCCAATCAGCAAAAGCTCTCTCTTTATTTTCTAAGGAGAAAATATTCTTGTTTTTTAATTTCAATTGTACCTTTCACTTCTGACATGTACCGCTTATATTTCCGTATTTCATCTTAATGATACATCAGAGGAGGGAAGTAAACTGTTCAAAGATGAAAAATCAGTACCCACAAACAAAACTGCAATTTCTTAAGCCTAACCCTATTGACCCCTGTCAGAATCTTTTGGGCTCAAAGGCAGAGAAAAGGGGTAAGTTTAGGCTGTACATTTACTTGACCAACTAAGAGATCCAACAGATTGAGGGACGTGAAGAGGCACACACTTTTTCTTTGAAGACATTACATTCCTTGTTTTAATTGGCAGCTGAAATGAACTAGGACAGGGTTTTGTTTTTGTGTGCATAAGCCACGACACATTAAATCTGAAGGATGCACCATTAAAAAAAAAAAGGTTATAAAAACTTTGATTTCCTGGCTTTTGGCCCTTGAAGAGCTGCTGATTCAGAATTGTTTTGGCATTGTCCTTTCTGTTACTTCTGAGAAACGTCAGAACTACCAGAAAAACTACTGCTGAATTGATAACAAGACTGTCATTGATGAGTTTAATAAAATAAAGTCATCACCATTATTACTACCTCTTAGGTATTTATTAGCAGCTCTATTTCACTAGTGAGGAAAAGTAATTTAGAGAAATTACTATTACATGTAATAGTAACTAGTGGAACCAGTTTCTGAGTAACCAAAGTCAACTTGTTCACACCAAAGTCAACTGAATTCTTTCCATTATATCATGCAAACTGTTTAACTTACCTTTCTTATATCTCAATATGTACATATTTGTTGAATCTAATGTTTTATTTACACACAAAGATCATTTTCATAACAGAAATGAAGACACTGAAGCATACTGAAATTAGTTCCTTACGGGTATGGGTATAACACTAACAATAGTTAACAATGGATGATTAGCATACATGGTCCCATTCTAAGCAAATTTTGTCTCGTTTAATTCTTACACAACCTCAGAGGTAGCTACTATTAAACATCTCTACTTTATAGGACTTCCCTGGTGGTCCCATAGTCAGAACTCAACACTTTCAGGCTGTGGCTCTGGTGGGGTCAGAAAACAAACAAAATCTCTACTTTAGAGCTGACAAATTGAGGCACAAAGTAACTGGTCAAAGATGAATATAACTAGTAGTAGTGAAATTAGATTTGAACTCAGGCAGTTTGACTCTAAATTCTAAACCACCATGCTCTCCTACCCGTCATCAGCATTTTATAACTAAAAAGGACTTTGAGTTTACATAGCTCAAATTTTCTCATTCTACGGAGAAAGAAACTGAGAGCGAGAAAGTGACATATCGTGGCTTAAGGGTGGTCTCTCAGCTACTTATTGTCAAAACTGACCAACAACCAGCTATCCTTAAGTCACGTAGATTTATCTTGTACCCTTCTTTCATCCAGCACTGTATTGGTTCTCATCTAGCATTTGTAAAGGAGAGCAAGGACTGCCTTCACACTGCACTAGCAATCAACACTGCATCCAGAACACAGGGATTGCTGAATAACGATCAAATATCTATCACATAATGGCAGAATCAGACTAGAAACGATGGCCAGCACTATAGTAGTCTTAATTATGCTGCTTTAATATTGAAACAAATTTTATAAAAGGCTAGTTATCCACACCTGAATTTTTCTTGGCACGTGGAATATATCCATACTTCTGGAAAAACTCTTTTATTTTCATGATATCCACTGAATTCTTTTTCATCAATATTTTTGTTGCTTTTATGAAACCAATGTTTTCTTGACTTTCCAAGTTTGCTTTATCAAGAAGAATATTGACATCATCCTTTCATGAAGAAACAAAGTACATTTTAATTTAACATTTGACTAAGTCTATTTATAATTTTGTAAAAATTACCACATAAAAATGATAATATTGTAGGAGTGATACCTTTAGAATTCGTACTTCTGAGTTAAGGTCATGTAGAACTCTCATTGGACAGTCTTCAAAGTCTTCAATATGAATAGTGAATGGAAAAATTATAACAGTGAGATGGAGGAAAAAATAAGAAAATATAAAATATAAAATTTTTAGAATTATAAAATCTTTAATAGAAAAGTACAGAAATATATAGTTTGATGAACTTTCAAAGTGAACATATCTACAATGATACACAGGTAAAGCTTTATGGAAAGCAATTCTGCTGTATATTAAAAATCCAAAACCTTTCATACAATTCTGTGTCTTATAGCATTATCTCAACCATGTAAACAAAGTTAAGCATAACAAAACAAAAGCAAAAAGAAAGAATGGTAGAAAAGCTATTGAAAACTAATAGTGGTGTCTTCTGGTGGTGAAGTTGTAGCAAAGATTTTCTTTCTACTTTCCCATTACCTCAAACTTTTTGCTGTACACATATATTGTTTTCACAGTCACAAGCATAAACATTTTGAAATGGCTGAAAAACTATCGACAACATTATTAAAGTAAAAGGAGTCTGTGCCTACAGGGTGCAATATTTTAAGGCATATTACAATTACGACACACAAAATAATCTCAAAATCTGAACTACTCTTCCAAAAACTTAAAAAAAAAAAACTAATACAAATGTCAGTGGTGGAGAATTCTGCTTTATTAGAAAGCAGTGTCGAGTACTAGCGTTTCTGTATGCAATACGAATTGTTGGGGAAAATACAGATACTACGACTGTGGGCTATTTGGGTGAGACCAAAGACCACCTGACCTGTCTCTTGAGAAACCTGTATGCAGGTCAGGAAGCAAGTTACAACTGGACATGGGACAACAAACTGGTTCCAAATAGGAAAAAGAGTACATCAAGGCTGTATATCGTCACCCTGCTTATTTAACTTATATGCAGAGTACACCATGAGAAGCGCTGGGCTGGAGGAAGCACAAGCTGGAATCAAGATTGCTGGGAGAAATATCAATAACCTCAGATATGCAGATGACATCACCCTTATGGCAGAAAGTGAAGAGGAACTAAAGATCCTCTTGATGAAAGTGGAAGAGGAGAGTGAAAAACCTGGCTTAAAGCTCAACATTCAGAAAACTAAGTTCATGGCATCCGGTCCCATCACTTCATGGCAAACAGATGGGAAACACAGGAAACAGGTCAGACTTTATTTTTCTGGGCTCCAAAATCACTGCAGATGGTAACTGAAGCCATGAAATTAAGACTCCTTGGAAGGAAAGTTATGACCAACCTAGACAGCATATTAAAAAGCAGAGACATTACTTTGCCAACAAAGGTCCGTTTAGTCAAGGGTATGGTTTTTCCAGTGGTCATGTATGGATGTGAGAGGTGGACTATAAAGAGAACTGAGCGCAGGAGAATTGATGCTTTTCAACTATGGTGTTGGAGAAGACTCTTGAAGAGTCCCTTGGACTGCAAGGAGATCCAACCAGTCCATCCTGAAGATCAGTCCTGGGTGTTCATTGGTAGGACTGATGTTGAAGCTGAAACTCCAATACTTTGGCCACCTGATAAGAAGAGCTGACTCATTGGAAAAGACCCTGATGCTGGGAAAGATTGAGGGCAGGAGGAGAAGGGGACGACAGAGGATGAGATGGTTGGATGGCATCACCGACTCAATGGACATGGGTTTTGGTGAACTCCGGTAGTTATGGACAGAGAGGCCTGGAGTGCTGCAGTTCATGGGGTCGCAGAGTTGGGTACGACTGGTCGACTGAACTCAACTGAAAGTCACTCCACGTGTCAAGAACAATGCGGAGAAGCTGCTATGAAACGACACGTTTCCTCTTTTGGTTGTGTTTTTATTACACACACTCTGTGGACTTGAAGACCGCTCCCGCCCCCCGGGATGGCAACTCACACCCTTCACCGCCCCTCCTGCGGTTCACTCACCGCTGTCCTCTCCGTCCAGCGCTCGCTGCAGCCGGGCCGTCTCGCTGTCCAAGGTGACGGCCAGAGACCGCAGCTTCCCGCAAAAGCCTCGGATAGGATCCATAGGGCAGGCTGGATTCCAGCCGCAGAGCTCACGGCCTTTCGAATTCCGGCGCCAGAAGCGCCATTGGTTTCCGTAGCCGCGAACGGCCTTTCTCGCGATAGGTGAAGCCTCACGCGAGGAAACGGCAGCGGGTCGGACTGGGCTCTTCCGACATCCCACTTCCGGATCGTTCCCCGGCGCGCGGAGCGCAGCTCGGACGCGCGGCTGGTGAGTGGGGCGGCGCGGGCCGAGGTGGCCTGCGGGAGGCGGCGGGGCTCCCCTATCCCTTTTCCCGCGCCAGCGCGCAGTCATCTCCTCTTCCCCTCGACAGGCGCCATGTTCTTGACCGCGCTCCTGTGCCGCGGCCGCATCCCCGGCCGGCAGTGGATCGGGAAGCACCGGCGGCCGCGGACCGTGTCGGCACTGGCGAAGCAGAACATGATCCGTCGCCTGGAGATAGAGGCGGAGAACCACTACTGGCTGAGCCGGCCCTTCCTCACGGTCGAGCAGGAGCGCGGCCACGCGGCAGCCCGCAGGGCGGCCGCCTTCGAGGCGCTCAAGGCGGCGCAGGCCGCCAAGTTCCCCGCGCACCGTCGGCTGGAGGACCAACTCGACCACCTCAACGTCACGAGGAGGTGGTCCTGACCGGGAGCCCCGCTGGCCCCCGGCCCCGCACGCTCCACTGCCCGCAGTCGGGGCTCGTTCGTCCCTGAGGGACGGTGCGCGCATGGCCTGTGGCCTGCGTCACAAGCGACACAAACGTCATTTGTACGAAGCCGGAATAAAGCTACCGACTGTGCTTTCTGGGCGTCAGTTCGAGATTCTTGTTGGGGCTTGATCAGCGACTAAACGCAAATGGAAAAAACGAGCCTTTTCAGTTAAACAGACTCATGGAAATAACGTTTTCTACCGAGATTTACCTCTAAAAGTGGACAACTGAAAATTATGTTCAGTAAAAGCTGAACTAAAGCTTTTTTGATAAATACATCTATATCCTTGGGCTAGGTAAGCTACAGTCTTGTCACTGTCAAGTAATACTTGTGGTTAGGAGAAAACTAGGGTTAGGGTTAGAAGGCAATGGCAACCCACTCCAGTACTCTTGCCTGGAAAATCCCATAGACGGAGGAACCTGGGTGGCTGCAGTCCATGGGGTCGCACAGAGTCGGACACGACTGAAGTGACTTAGCAGCAGTAGAAAATTAGTAGATCTTATTTCTAACTCAACACTGTATGTTACCTGATTTTCAAGATGACAAAAATCATAGCTATTTTTCAGTTTGTAAATATCAGTTTATAACAATAACAACAACTGTTCAAATACAGGACTTTATTTATTAATAAAGTAAATCATCATCATGATTTCGGGAGAAAAGTTTTAAAATGTTCAACCTTCACGTTAATGTAGGTTAGGCCACCCAAAGGCAAAAAAGCAAAGATATCAAAGTCATGGTCCAGGGTTACACTCATGAGAAACAAATACAAGACTTATGGGACTTGATAAGTAAAAACAAACTGTATTCCAAATTCTTTTATATAAAAACATTAATGATCATCTTAAAATAGTGTCCATCTTATGGGCATAGACTCATCTGCAATCGTACAAATATGATAAACTCAACTAATCACTTTCCGAAGCTTTTAATACAAATACAGTTCCTTGCTGCTTCATGCAACTCAAGAAAATATAAAGTGAAGTCTTTAGAAAAATATGGACCTTTCTGAATCTATACTGCATTTTAAATTTAAATTGGAAAATACAGATCATATGAAACATTTCAGGTTTAATATTAGCTGTATCATAGAATATTAAATATGGTCTTTATTTTGGCTGAAATGCAAAAATATGGTTAATTTCTCAACAGGTTAGTTAAAAATACTTTGCATTGATAGCAGTGCTAGTCCTAGAACAACATGTAAGCAAAACATATTTGTAAGTCATTTGTCTTCAGCGCTGCAAATATGCAGATCCTAACACTAAGCCCTTATATGCATCTGCTTTAAAGATGATGGAAGGGAAATCTCACATAACTGAAAATCTATAATTTAAGCAATGGGACAAACAGTCAAAATCTGCTTTCAACAGAAATAAAATTCAAGTAAACGGTGCCTATTTGATTTAAGCTAAGTTCAATTAGGACAAACTGGGTCATAACCACTAAATATGTAAAAGGATTAAAAAAAAAATTCCACATGCAAAGATGAAACTGCTTTTGTAAGCAGTGCAAGTTTATGACCACTAAGCTGCAGCTGCTCTTTGGTTTGGCACAGTGACAGTGGTCAGATGTCTCAGCTACTGAATATTCAAGTCAGTTCGTACTCGGGTAAAATCAAGTTTTCTGTCTTAATTTGTTTTTAATGGCAATGGCAAGACCTGAAATTCAACTTTCCTTAAATACAACTGTTCAAGTGCTTGAAACAACAAAGATCCTACTAATAAATTTTGACAGGGCTTCACTTTGACTATCTCACCCCAAAGGTTGGCAGCACTGATCTGAGGCAGCTGAAATACCAAGGAGACAGCCTTTCCTTGGTTCCCATCCCACTGCAGGCCCTTGCTGAATAGTCATTAACATGTATGAATAAACTTGGTCAATTATTATTTAAAACATGGCAGACATTGGCCATAAATTAATTAAACCAAAGGTAACAAAGGCTTTAGCTGAAAATTTCTGAAAAGGTGTATACTGTTATTAAAAAAGATGATGTTAAATGACAGAAATTGAAAGAACTGAAAAAGACAAAAACACCAAAAAGTACCAAGATAGGTTTAGGTTAAGGGGAAAATTAAGTTTCCTCAGTTGTTAATCAGGTGCATGCAAATCTTTTGACTTGAATATAGAAATGTCCATAAGAAGTACCAGGAGGACATTTCTGAAAGCAGGCATATACGTTTAAACATTTACCATTTCCTTATAATAGGCAAACTGCCAGACTAAAATGATGTTTCTGGCTGGAAACTGATACCCCTTTACACTCAAACATTTTCTAGAATCAAGATTATTAAGACTACCGTGTTGAAATAAAGGTAGAAGTCGTATTATAGTATTCCAAATTGTATTTTCAAAGCTAACTCATTCCTCTAGTTTGAAGGGGAAAAAAAATTACTTCCTTTTAAAATCTAGTAATATAGCCCATGAAGTTAGACAAATCCTGTAAACTGTAAACCTGCAACAGATGGCTATAAAATTTATGCTACATTAGGAAATTAGAGAGCTATCCCTAGTATACTGTTGGCGTCCAAAAATATTTGCTGACAAATGTAAGGTATTGTGCAGAATTAGAAACCGAAGAATGTTAAAGGTCCTATCCAAATCATTTATAACAGACCTTCCCCCACTCCCATTTTACAGATGAGAAAACTAACTGGGATATTTATAGATGCTGGTTAAAATCTACCCACTTCCAGCAGCAATCAATCATTTTAGTTTTGACTGAACAGTATAAACAGGAGTAACACCAGTACATTGTTTCTCCTTATAGGATAGGAATTCTAATCTTTAGAGTTAATGCAGCCATTTCTGTCACGTAGATTAGACTTCAAAAGGAAAAGGGGTAAGCGTCTAGGCAGAAAGGGGTTGCTGTTAGGAAGTCAGATTTAAAATCCTGCATATAAAAGTGAAATCCACTTCTCAGACAATGGAAGTTTTGAATGACTGCTCAGGTGAGAATTTGTTTCTTGACAGTGGCTAGGGTTAACTGTTATACTGAACAGTTTTACCCTCCAGTTCAAATGCATTTTAAGTTGCTGTCTAAGCTGTTACGGGATTAATGTAAAAAGTTTCAAAGCAAATTTCAGTCTACTTAAAACTGAAATTTGAAAGTCAACAGCAGGTAACACTCTGAAAACATATTTTAACAGCTTATTTATAGCTTTTCTTTCTTTTTTCTTCTAGTCAGTTCAACTCAATCCTACTGTGTTCAGTATTTCTACAGCACATGTAACCTTTGTTTCCCTACCCGTATAAATAGCCATGAAAGTTCAACAAAAAAGTGCATTAAAAGCAAACACAAATAAAAAATTTCTAACACTCCCAAATTTTCTTTAAGCCTTGGGCACAAAACTATACATGGTTTAATTAATGATTAGAACTAAGCCTTCAATGAATTATACAAATGTGCTCCAAATGATTATATTTAGGTATCTAAATCCTTCTGAGTGTTAGCCAACAATAAAAAAATCTTTGTTAAAAATGTTGAAAAGTATAAAACAGTTAACTATAAATTAGCAAACACCAAATTTTTTTTAAAAAAGCAGTTATTTTCTTTCTTACACATAAAAGCAGCAGTAATTTGCATATTATTATTAACTTTCAGCCACCATACTGACCTAGATGTACTTCACTTAAGTTTTTAGCTTGTGTTTCTAGAGTGAAAATTTATATGGAAACTAACAAACAACTCTAATAATGTAACCCAGGTATCAAAAAAATGCATATGTCATGTTAACATGTGACCTGATAGCTCATATTATGGCATCTCATGTTATTATGAGAAAATGTTACTTCCAAAGGAAAATGAAGTCTCTTGTAGCTGTGAGTCAATGCTGAACAAATGGGCTCATTTAAGATTAAGGCATCTTCCCGCTCTGGAGCAGTGCTTCTGTGGATCCAGCAATCTGTACAAAGGTTTCCTTTTTTAAAAAATATATCTTCGTTTATACTTCAATTATTTCATCCCATTGATCATTTTCTTGCAAATAGAAAATATCAGTCCACAATATGTTTTCATAAACCTACAAAACCAAAGACAATTGAATTATTAAAACTTGATTTTATATTTCTGAAAATAAGATTGATTAAACAGTTCTCTGGGCTAAGGTATAAAGCTGCTAATATAACGAGAAAGGAAATACTTTAATTCTACTAATATGCTCTTAATAATAAAGGTTTTTAGAAGCTGAAGACGAGGGCCAGATCTCTGACTCTTGTCTCCCTGAAGCCATTACATAAGCATTTTAATAGAGGCAGAGGCTTACACTTTCCCCTTACGATTAACCTGGGCCTAAGCTGAGGAGATTGCTACTGGATGTCTGTGGGAATTTCAGTGAAAGTGAAGTCGCTCAGTCATGTCCAACTCTTTGCGACCCCATGGGCTGTAGCCTATCGGGCTCCTCTGTCCATGTGATTTTCCAGGCAAGAGTGCTGGAGTGGATTGCCATTTCCTTCTCCAGGGGATCTTCCCGACCCAGGAATCGAATCCGGGTCTCCCGCATTGCAGGCAGACGCTTTACCGTCTGAGCCACCAGGGAAGCCCTTAAATAGGAGCATCAGCCATCATTCCTCCTATATGCAGAAGATGCAGAGCCAGGACCAGGAGCCCTGTCTGAGGAGGACCAGCTCTCCCTGGAGCTGCCGGTGACACGTCATTATCGAGTGTGGCTCGGGGTGCCCCCTGCCTGCTGGGAGGCCAACAGGGGCTGGTGATGTGCACATGGGCTCCAGGTCCTTGTAAGGAAGTGAATGCTAATGACAAACACCCATGAGGCAGCAGATGTCCTAGATGAGATTACAGATAAGAACTGGACAACTGGGGTAATAAAGGTGTGTTGTCTTACACTGCTAAGTGTGTATACTTTATTCAGCAACAGGTCACCTATAAACACCACACGCCGGTTTTAAAAAACATTAACAGCTGCACGTGATGCTTCTGAGCCAGTGAGCTCAGCTTCCACTGACACGTGCACAGCTGTCTTCTCGAGAGCTCAGTGTCCCCGCGGGTCAGGGTCAGCACCGCCCTCACAAGGGCTCCTAGTCCTATTTAAGTAATCCTCCTCTGGCTACTGCTGCTGGGCACAGTGGCAGCATCACTGGCCTGGGTACTTAGAGAACTGCTTTCTGCTGCATCTTTTACCAGGTAAATAACATCAATGAACCTCTTAAGTCTTAAGTCACTCTTCTCTGGATCAAATTTCTTCAGCACTGGACAAGTCACCTTTTCCCCTTAAATAAATAAGGTACTGTTTACTGAAAAGGTTAGTTATCCATATACCAATCCTAAACAATTTTTATTCATTGCTTCATTATTCTACCAATAAATATTTAGTAAGACTGTGCTAGGAATGGGAAGAAAACTGGGAGGTAGCCAGCTGTGACCTTTCAGTCTGTCCTGAGCTATTTGATACCATAATGAAAAGAATGAGAAAGACTCAACTACTTTTGAGAGTATGACATGCAAATAAAGGGCAATTTTTGGAGCAATTACCTTTATATTGTCTTACCTTGCTCTTATTCAATTGGTTAGTTATGAACAAGTGGTACTCAGTTTTCTATTGCCACTGTTACATGGTTATTTGTCCCTGTAAGCACATAATTATATATGCATGACAGAAAAAGAAGTATTAGGTTCCTAGCTAAATGGTAAAATTGATGATCACAGTAAAAGCAAGTCTTATGTAAGCACTAAATAGGCTTCTGGTGCTAACCATGTGTCTGCTGTTAGAAGCCAGAAGGAAGGAAAGCAGTGCTAAGATCTGCAAGTCTGGTTTTCACACTAGGTGAAAATGTCCACTGGCTCTAAAGATGTTTAGCAGCAGTCATTTCAAGTCCAAAAACCTGATTTTCCCTTGACTTCATACTGAGGGGCGAATAACCTGGATGAGGGCCTTAATGATGCTAAGTTAAGAGAATTTAAATGCTGCTTAAAGCCAAAACAACAAGAAGTCAGAAATTGTGACAAGAAGTTTTCCAGTCTCTTTCCTACAGTTAGTTACAAATTGATTATTAGTTACAAATGGATCTGAATGTCCAAACCATTTTCCTATAGTGCCAGGATAATATTATTACTAGTGTTATTAGGAACCACAGATATGTATAAAGCTTGTAAATGGTCAGACTACCTATTACAAACCCAGGCCTGACTCAAAATCCCACTTCTATCTTACCAACTGTTCTAGAACGTATCCACAAATTCATGAAATGATTAAGAGTCATCACTAAAAGGTTAAAATGTTAAAATATATTCAGTGCACTATTTTTATACTAAAAAAAGACAGCCATGCACTCCAAAATTATCTTTTCAGGGACTTCCTTCATGGTCCAATGGTTAAAGACTTCACCTCCCAACTCAGGGGGTGCGGGTCAGATCTCTGGTCGGGGGCTAAAATCCCACATGCCTTGTGCCCAAAAAACCACAACAAAACAGAAGCAAAGTTGTAACGAGTTCAATAAAGACTTAAAGAAAATTATTTTCAAATAAGCAAAAGCTATGACCCTAAAGAATAACCTTGTTTAAACATTATCCAGAATATTGTGCCTAAACAACTTTCTACATCTGAGGTGATGAAATACATGGCTGGATAACAACAAGGAAAAACAAAAAACTGTGAACAGAAAAAAAACAGCGCAGTCACTACACTTCTCACTGAACCCTCACCTCCGTGAAAGCTCCAAGTCAACACTAACAGCCCACAAAGTAAACATTTTATTAAAAAGTTTCAAATATTTTAGTATTTTAAAATATCACATAGTATATTTTGCTTTTTCCACATTTATTAAGTATGGTTTTCATTTTAAGCAGAGGAAGCAATGTTTTCACATGACAAGCATTACCTGATCCGCCAACACCTTCTTCAGATCCACTCTCCAGCCACTGAGGGTCACTGTCCAACAGGCGGTTTTTTGATTCACTAAGCGGTTTGATAGGAAAGGGCTGATTTGACCCAATACTGAAAGAAGAGCAAATCATTCAGTAAAGAGTTTAATGCTTGATTAAGGGTACTTAATTAATAAGCAGCAAATTAGTATTCCTTTTCCTAAATACGGAAGGGCAACGCATGAGATCTCAGCACGCTGAAAAAACTCCCATCTTCAAAAGAAAAATATGCCCCCAACCCCCGATTAAATGGCTCCCTAGACCCAAGAATCTGTACTCAGCACTGCCAATGAAAACAATTAGGCAAAAGAAAAATAGCTTCAGAGGCCAATCTGAAATGTGTTTAATGTGTTAATGTTAATCAAGAGCTGTAAGGTAGCACAGAACAGGTGAGGATCTAGGTCTGTGGCCAGGACAAAAAATTACCTGTCATTTCCCAAGTTTTCTGCTTTCTACCTCTGCAGTATAGATCTAAGGGGGAAAAATGATTCAGTGATTCAGTGCAGATTTATTTTTCTAGCTAAGAGATCCAGGGAGGGAGGGAGTGGAGGAACACAAGAAGGAAGAAAAGGGAACTAATATTTTGGGGTATGCACTATAGGCTAGACACTGTGCTAGGTGCTTTCATAATCGCCAGCTTCACAACCACCCTGGAAATAGGATGAATCCTCCTTTCACAGAGCTGGCAGCTGAGGCTCAGACTAACTTGTCTAAGGCCCACAGGCCCACAGTAAATGTTAGAGCTGTGAGGTCCCAAGGCCTTAGGTTCTAGTTCTAAGGCTCATGTTCTAACAAAAGTAATCTGTGACCCCTTATCCCCCACAGCTTATTTCTGGAGTAAATACATTTCAAGTGTTTCACTTTGACAGAGGTACCTCTACCTTCTTTAAAATTTAATCCAAAATGAACTACTTCTCTGAATTTATGAATCAGTGTGCTTGCCATACAAACTCTGAGAAAATATCCTCTAAAATGAATAAGAAGAAATTTTGTATTTGTATTTTTGAATCCTCATATTATTTTCACAGTCCAGTTAAAATCTGTTTATCAAAATAAAATGGAGAATAGTACAATGACTAACTTCTTTGAAAATATAACTGATAGAAACCAACATAATCAAATCTCAAAAGAGTCTCTGTTTCCAGGAAGACACAGCACAGGTAGGGGAGCCGTGCTTCCTTCTCTGCCCAGACACTTCCAATGACATGAGCCTGTCTTGGCCCAACTACTAACAGCAGTTACTTACTTACTCTCAAAGTGTTCCAGTTTGAATGGTTACCCTAAGCATATCAGCTGTATGCACACACTGACCCTCAGTTAAAAACCTGAACAGAATTTATCTTTCCTGTCTCTGCCGGCCTGCCACATTCCTACTGTATTTATCTAAGTGTAACACACACACATAGATTGTTTTACAATGAATTCTGAAAAACTTAACAACAAGAAGCACACCTTCTGGCACTTTCACTTTGGTTTGAGACAGAAGCTTGCTCTGGATCCGTCCCCACGAGGCGAGTTGGAAAACTGCAGCCGTCACCCTGGCTGCAATAATGAAAAATACCAGTGATAATTTAATCATGTCACATTAAATCAAAGTGGTCAAATTTAACACCTATTTTTCAGAAGCATGGTATAAAGAGATTACTGTAACTTGTCATTTCAGAGAATAATTTCTAAGATTTCTAATTCAGAGGGTTATTAGACTTCACTGAGGAAGTAAGTCTTTCTTTTATAATTTACATGCAATTAAAAACATTATCTTCTGTGAACTATTAAAATTATGATGACCTAAAGTATGATACCTTAAACAATAGATTAAAACATCTGGATAACTAACTTGCCTGTTATAATCATTTAAGATATCCCAGATGCTCAAACTGAAATTCAAGATGTAAATTCCATATATTCATTCATTCAACAACATTCATTAAACAAATATTTACTGGATGGTCTAAGTACCATTTTAAATGTTAGGGATATATCACTGAATAAAAGAAAAGAAAATCTAAAAAAGTACAGCTATGCCTCACTTCCACATTCTTAAAACATCAAAACTGTGTCCAGCAGGGAGTTCCACTTCCAGCCAAGATGGATTAATGGGAAGATTTGACCTGCTGTCAAACAGCTGACAGACAACTGTTTTCCTAACAGGCCACACAGAACTGTGGTGTCTAAGAGAAGTGAAGCCAGCCAAGGAGTCGCTGTTTCTGCCAGAGCCTGAGCACCAGTGGGTGGGGGTGGGGAGGGGTTGTGTTGGCAAGCAGGGCAAGGTGGTCTCACTGAGCTGAGGGGACAGAGCTGAGCAAGAGGAAGCTGTGCAGAGAAAGGGCTCCATGAATCTGCACAGGGTTCTACTTGAGCCTTGAGATGAATTCTCAGCCACGTGTGTAAATCTGGGAAAAGAGCAACTGCACAGTGGAGCCGCAGTGCACTGCCAGCGTCCACGCTGACCCACCAGAGCAGAGAGACCGCACTGAACACCGGGATCTGGCGGGGATCCCAGTGGGCTCTCACCTTTGTTGTAGGATTAACTTGCCTACTCTACACCAACCTAGCAAAGGTTAAAACAAGCCTCAGGAGGACTCAGCTGAAACTCAAGTAACTTAACAGTCTGCCAAAACAAAATCCAACATTCTTTAAAGGGAGACAAATTTTAAATATTCAGAATTCGAAATGTCCACCATCCAGTCAAAAATTACTAGAATTTAAAAAAAGTCAACAGTTTTTAAAAGGTTTAGAAATGACCATGAAAACCTGAAACACAAACTTAAATGAAGAGAAATGTAAAATATGAAGAAAGAACCAAATTGAACTTCGAAGCTGAAATATATATATATATATCTAAAATCTGAAATAAAAAAGCTCACTGGATAAGCTTAACAATAGACATTACAGAAGAAAAGATCAGTGAACTCACAGACATGTGACAGTAGAAACTATCCAACTTGAAGCAAAGAAAGAAGAAAGATGGAAGAGGGAAGAGAGGGACAACAGGAACAACCAGTGGGTCTCAAGCAATGTTTAAGAAGAACCTGAAAAGCTAGTAGGGGGAGGGCACAGGAAGAGGGAAGCAGGCAGCAAAAACAATAGAAAATTGTATCAAAATTACTCAAACTTGATGAAAACTAAAAATTCACAGATCCAAGAAGCCTAATGAAGTCCAAAGAGGATAAACATAGGGAAAAGCATACAGAGGAACATAATAAGCAAACCACTTGTAACCAGTGATACAGATAGAGTCTTAAAGGAGCCAGAGGGGGAGAGAGACAGATTAATTTACAGGCACACCTCATTTTATTGTGCTTCATTATGCTCTTGGAGAAGGAAATGGCAACCCACTCTAGTACTCTTGCCTAGAGAATTCTGTGGACAGAGGAGCCTGGTGGGCTGCTGTCCATGGGGTCGCACAGAATCGGACATGACTGAAGCGACTTAGCAGCAGCATGCTCTTGGCAGATACTGTGACTTTTATAAATTAAAGGCTTGAGGCAACCTTGTACTGAGCAAGTCTTCCAGTGCCATTTTTTCCAACAGCATTTGCTCACTTTGCATCTCTGTGTCACATTTTGGTAATTCTTAGAATATTTCAAACCCTCCATTAGCAAAAAGATCATGACTTGCTGAAGGCTTAGATAATGATTAGCAGTGTTTAGCAATAAAATATTTTTAAATCAAAGTATGTACATTGTCCTTTTTTAAAAAAGATATAATGTTATCAAACACTTAACAGTCTATGGTTAGTGTAAATATTGCTTTTATATGCACTGGGAAACCAAAAAATAGGTTTGTGGTACTTGCTTTATGTGGGGGTTGGGAACCAAACCCACACTATCACTGAGTGCGGCTATACAAACAGTGGAATAAAGGTATTAATAAGAGGGAGGCTGATTTACTGATACAAACAACATAAGCCAGAGGATAAGGGAACAACATCTTGAAAGAAGAGAAAAAAAAACACACGAGCCAAAAATACCAACTGCCAACACTGAAATTTCTGTTTAGGAGGAAATAACCTTAAAAAATAAGTCTGTCACAAGTGGAAAAACCTGAATATGAGAGAAAATAGATAAAGCACACAGAAGAGACTGGTGCACTTCAAGGTGAAACGCAGGAAGAAGACTGAATGAGAAGTGAGCTGCCCACCAGTGAGCTGAGGCAGAGAGCCCCGCTGGCTGCAGACATGCAGCTGAAGCCCCTGCAGTGATGTGGGAGGAGGGTGGCAGAAGAAATACTTGAAGGAAAAAAAAGAAATACTTGAAGAAACAGTGGTTAAAGGTATTTTTCCAAATTTGATGGAAGTTTAAGTTACAGATCCAAGAAGCTCAACAATCCTAAGCACAAGAATCATGAAGAAAATGACATCATTTGCATGAAACTAGGACATGACTGAGCGACTTCCCTTTCACTTTTCACTTTCCACTTTCATGCATTGGAGAAGGAAATGGCAACCCACTCCAGTGTTCTTGCCTGGAGAACCCCAGGGACGGGGGAGCCTGGTGGGCTGCCATCTATGGGGTCGCACAGAGTCGGACACGACTAAAGCGACTTAGCAGCAGCAGCAGCAGCAGTGATAAACAAATTGTGTGAAACCTAGAGGTAAACAAAATCTTAAAAGTAGGCAGAGAAAAAAGTCATATTACACAAATAGAAAAAAGATAATGTCCACAAACTTCTCATCAGAAAAAATGCAAGCAACATCTACAATTCTATACCAAGCAAAAATGCCTTTCAAAAATGAAGGCAACTGGGAATTCCCTGGGAGTCTAGTGGTTAGGATTGTGTACTTCCACGGCCATGGCCCAGTTTCAGTCCCTGGTCAGGGAATTAAGATTCCACAGGGTGTGGCAAAAAAGAAAAAGAGGCAAATATGTCATTTTCAAACAAATAATAAGCAATACAGTTAATTAAGGGAAAAAAGAAAAAGGAACCCACAGCACTTATAAATATGGTATTTGAATTTCAAACACTTTTTCCTTTTTTATAATGACTTTCGTGTATGGATGGTGTGCTGCTACTGCTGCTAAGTCACTTCAGTCGTGTCCGACTCTGTGTGACCCCATAGACGGCAGCCCACCAGGCTCCCCCATCCCTGGGATTCTCCAAGCAAGAACACCAGAGTGGGTTGCCATTTCCTTCTCCAATGCATGAAAGTGAAAAGAGAAAGTGAAGTCGCTCAGTCGTGTCCGACCCTCAGCGACCCCATGGACTGCAGCCTACCAGGCTCCTCCATCCATGGGATTTTCCAGGCAGGAGTACTGGAGTGGGGTGCCATTGCCTTCTCCCATGGATGGTGTAGGATGGCTGAAAATTTGGGAGAAAAGGAAATTATGAATCATTTTGAGCATATATTCTCATTTAAATTTGAGGTAAAAACTGCATTATGTGTTGGTCTTCTTTAAGATACAACAGATTATATAACCTGGAAGGAATGACGCTAAAGCTGAAACTCCAGTACTGTGGCCACCTCATGTGAAGAGGTGACTCATTGGAAAAGACTCTGATGCTGGGAGGGATTGGGGGCAGGAGGAGAAGGGGACGACAGAGGATGAGATGGCTGGATGGCATCACTGACTCGATGGGCACTGAGTCTGAGTGAACTCTGGGAGTTGGTGATGGACAGGGAGGCCTGGCGTGCTGCAATTTATGGGGTCGCAGAGAGTCAGACATGACTGAGCGACTGAACTAAATTGAACTGGAAAAATCTCTGAAGATATGGCTAATACATTCTTATGATTCTTTACTTCAAAAACTTATTTTCATTTTGAAGGATATGGAGTGATTATTATTTTCTATGAATCATCTCCCTCCCCAATTCTCACTAAAATATATGCCCAAACTCTCCTTTATCCATTAAAAAATATGAAAAACAAAATACTTCTATATCAAGACATTCTGAGTTTTCATTCTCAAGGCTCATAATGTCACAACATACTGGATTTTCTGAATCCTAAGACATGTAACCAGAGAGAGACTGTCACAGATTTCATAATATCTGAGACATGCATTTTAGAAGCTACCTTGAAAATACTGGAAGCAGCCAATACTTCTTTTCATCACCAAAGACTTGTCTCCAGTTTTTACTGCATCCAAGTGAGAAACCATTTCCATCAGCTCCATATGAAAACATGGGTGCACGGAATGATTCTGTTTGGATATATTTAAAAAAGAAGAGTTAACCTATTTGAAAATTATAAGAGGGAAGAAAAGTACCCATTTTTTTTGCTTTATATCTTTGATATCAAAAACTATAAATATAATTTAAAATAAATACTATATTTGTAACACTTAAAAATGAGTTTCTAAAACTTTTCTGGGAAAACAATATAACCTCTGAATACTTCATCACCTTTATAAAATCTACTGAAGTATGTTCAATATACCTTACTTATATATATATATATATATATTTAAGATATTCTATCTCTTGCAACTTCACTCATTCATTATGTATGAACTTCCTACTGTGTACCTTATGGCATAGTTCTAAAGTTTTGGGATTCCTAAATAATTATAACTTATGTAACCTACTTACCTATGGTTGTTCTGTTTTTTCCAACTAGCCAGCAGTGGTAGCTGAGAAGTGACAACACGCTGATGAAGAACATTGTAGACACAAAGAAAAGAAAAAGTACGTGGAATTTTGCACGTGTATCTGTGAGTTCATTCTAAGGAAAGAGAAGAGACGAATTACTTTCGAGAATAGTCAACCTCTAAAATATACTCTTATTATTTGGTTCTTTTTAATGACTGTTGAACTCACCAAAAAAAAAAAAAAAAAAAAGCCAGGTATGAAGAGTAAGAAAATAAATTAGATAATACAACCAAAAGCAACATGCCCCAAAGCACAGAGCTGGTATTACCAAAGGGGCTTGCTTACATATCAGGAAGAGTCACTTTAAAAACTCCTCTTAAATTTTAGCAAAACTTTCAGTAATAAAATAAGAAGATGAACATTTTACTCAGCATTTTTCTTTTACAGTTTATACATATATTTAAGCTTGCCCCCAAATCTAGGATACATGAGGGATTTCTCCATCTAAGCTAAAATATTTGCTTGTGGTAGTTATGTATGCTGCTAACCATAAGCTAGCTGTGATAAAGCTCTTGTCGGACTTCTCCAGTCTCTGTTCTTGGAAAAAACATACTGGGAACAGGCTACCCCTGGAGCTGCTTCCATGCCTACCTGCACATTCCTACCTACAGAGCCTTTCCTGGTAATTCCCAATTCTGGTATATAAATTTGCCACAAGGTATTAGTGGATGAAAACAGCAAGTCCGTTACCTATCCTAATGGTCATATTCATCTCAACAGAAGCACATGTTCACCCAGAAGAAGTGAGGATCTAGCAAGGGGGGAAGGAGAAACCTCGGGCAGTCACTCTCACAGTACAGTCCAACCACAGCCTCAAAGAACATGAGCTGCTCCTGCCTGACTTAAACACTGTTCATAGGCTAGTGAAGTGAAAGTGGTAGCTGCTTAGTCGTGTCTGACTCTTCGCAAGCTCAGACTATAGCCCACCAGCCTCCTCTGTCCATGAATTCTCTAGGCAAGAATACTGGAGTGGGTTGCCACTCCTTTCTCCAGGAGATCTTCCTAACCCAGTGATCGAACTCGCATCTCTTGCACTGCAGGCGGATTCTTTACCATCTGAGCCACTAGGGAAGCCAGGCTAAGTGGTAGGTTTTTAGGGTTAGCTATTTCTGACACCCATCTTTTCCTTTTGTCTTCTAGAGGAAACACAAGTCCTTTTAAATACAAGTGATTCTTCTATTTCCCCATCTTGCGAAGCAAATGAGTATTACACATATTCACTATAAATGTCACAAAAAAAGATGGCAAGAATGTCATGGCAATAATGTATTTTACCTTTGGACAACTCTCTGTAGATTTCCTGCGGCAAAGCTTGTACAAATAGAGACAGTGTATTAAGAAACCACTTTTTATACAAAATTATCCTGAGCACTATTGTGTAAACCTTTCACGTCTTGAAGGGTCACGAAGTTGTTGCTCTTTAAATGTCATTGATGACCTTTTCTCAAGAAAACACAAAAGACAAGGACATTCTGCTCTCCAAGCACATTTAGGGTACACTTTACACACCCTTCCATGAAATTTTTAAAATAGATTTGTATCCAGGAAAGAATAAAATTAATTTTGCTTAGCACATAGCTTTTAAAAAAACTTCTGATGAGTGGTTTCTGAAAACCAGACCTGGTCCCTTCTGTCCCACCTCTCTGGTGGGCAGCAGCCTTGGGAAAGGTGCCCTCACCTACCATGTGGTCTAGTTCCTGCACAGCAACCCAAGGGGCCCTGAGGAAGTCAGACGGCCTCACCCCTCTGCTCCCTACTCTGACCCTGGCAACACCCCCAAAGGCCCTCTCCCCTCAGGCCTCCTCCTGAGCTGCACCAGCCTCCCTCTGGTTCAGCCTCACGAGACGAGCCTCCTGGCACTGGCTCCTCCTCTTGGGCCTTGACTCTATAAAGTATACATGCTTCCTCTGTTTGAGATGTTCTTCTCTCAGATATCCATTAAGTTCCGTCATATCTTTGTCAACTATACCTTCTTACTGAGGCCTAACATGACATTCTATTAGTTTCAGGAGCTCAACATAATGATTCCATACACGTTTATAACTGCAGAATGATCCTAACAGTAAGTCTAGCTGACGTCCAACACCACACAGTCACAGGATCTTTTTTCTTCTGATGAGATCTTTCCAACTCTTAGAGACTTTCAAATATACTTATTAACTATAGTCACCACGTTGGACATTACATCTCCAGACTTATTTTGACCACCCTCACCCATTTTACCCATCCTCTACCCCTTACTTCTGACAACCACCAAAATGTTCTTTTTTTAAAATTCTACATATAAGTTAGATAATATGGTATTTGTTTTTCTCTGACTTGATTCAATTAATATAATGCCCTCAAGGTCCATTTGAGTTGTCATAAATGGCAAGACTTCCTTCTTGGTTTATGGTAGAAGAATATTCCATTGCACATTTTAAAATTTTTGTTTATTCTTGGTTGTGCTGGCTCCTTGCTGCTGTGCATGGACCTTTCCTAGTTGCATCGAGGGGCTGCTCTTCCCTGCTAGGGAGCATAGGCTCTAGATGAGTGGGATTCAATAGCTGCAGCACATGCTGCTCCATGGCACTTGGGATCTTCCTGAGCCAGGGATTGAACCCCTGTCCCCAGCATTGGCAGGTGGATTCTTTTCCACTGGGCAAAAAGTGAAGTCCTCCACGGCATATTTATACCACAAGTTCTTCATCTACCAATGTAAACCTCAGTGTTTTCACGTCTTGGCTGTTGTAAATAATCTGTGACACAGGGGTGCAGGTATCTTTGTCAGTGTTTTCGTTTCCTCTGGATACATTCCCAGAAGCAGAATTTCTGGATCATGTGAGACAAGAGTTCTAATTTTAATTTTCTGAGGACTCCTCATACCATTTTTCATAATAGCTGCACTAATTTACATTCCCACCAACACATAAGGGTTCTTTTTTCTCCCCATCTTTGCCAAAACTTGTTATTTCTTGTCTTTTTGATAACAGCCATTGTAACAGGTATAGGTGATACCTTGTTTTAAAAAAATACTTTCATTTATTTATTTGGCTGTGCCATGTCTTAGTTGTGGGACGCAGGATCTTTAGTTGTGGCATGTGAACTCTTAGCTGAGGAATGTGGAACCTAGTTTCCTGACCAGGGATCAAACCCGGGCCACTTGCATTGGGAGTGTGGAGTCTTAGCTAGTGCAACCCACAGGGGAATCCTGCTGCTGTGGTTTTGACTTGCATCTCCCTGATGATTAGTAACACTGAGCATCTTTTCTTGCATTTGTTGGCTATCTGTATGTCTTCATTGGAGAAAGGTCTATTCAGACCCTCTGACCATTTTAAATCTGGCTGTTTTGTCTTGTTCTTGCTATTAAGCTGTGAGTTCTTTATATATTTTGGATATTATCCCTTATCAGATACATAATTTGCAAATCTTTTCTTCCATCCAGTAGGCTTTTTATTTTGTTGATAGTTTCCTTTTCTGTACAGAAGCTTTCAGTTTGATGTGGTCTCACTTGTTGAGTCTTCTTTCCTTTTGTGGCTTTTATGTTGGGTGTCAAATCCACACAAGTCACTGCCAAGGCTGAGGTCAAGGAGCTCGCCCCTGTGTCTTCTAGGTTTACAATTTCAGCTCTCACGTTCAAGTCTTTAGGAGCTGACTTTTGTCCATGAGGGAGGACTAATGCTCATTTTCATTATTCCATATGTGGCTGTACAGGTCTCCTAACACCATTTACTGAACAGACTGTCTTTTTCCCATTGTATATTCTTGGCTCCCTGTCATAAATTGATGCTTGGGTTGATTTCAGGGCTCTTATTCTGTTCCACTGATCTATGTGTCTGTTCTTATGCCAATAATATATTGCTTTGATTACTACAGATGTGTAATATAGGAAGCAAAATACCTCTCTACTTTTGTTCTTTTTCAAGAACTGTTTTCGTCATTTGTGGCAGCCTTTTGTGGTTCCATACAAATTTTAGGGTTGTCCTACTTCTGGAAAAATGTTACTGGAATTTTAATTTTAATGGGGATTGAACGAATCTGCAGATTACTTTGGGTAGTATTTATATATATAGTATGGGAAACACTAGAGATCTCTTCAAGAAAATTAGAGATACCAAGGGAACATTGATATGAGTGCTGTGATCACTCATCTAGAGCCAGACATCCTGGAATGTGAAGTCAAGTGGGCCTTAGAAAGCATCACTACGAACAAAGCTAATGGAGGTGATGGAATTCCAGTTGAGCTATTTCAAATCCTGAAAGATGACGCTGTGAAAGTGCTGTACTCAATATGCCAGCAAATTTGGAAAACTCAGCAGTGGCCACAAGACTGGAAAAGGTCAGTTTTCATTCCAATCCCAAAGAAAGGTAATGCCAAAGAATGCTCAAACTACCGCACAATTGCACTCATCTCACATGCTAGTAAAGTAATGCTCAAAATTCTCCAAGCCAGGCTTCAGCAATATGTGAACCGAGAACTTCCTGATGTTCAAGGTGGTTTTAGAAAAGGCAGAGGAACCAGAGATCAAATTGCCAACATCCAATGGATCATGGAAAAAGCAAGAGAGTTCCAGAAAAACATCTATTTCTGCTTTATTGACTATGCCAAAGCCTTTGACTGTGTGGATCACAATAAACTGTGGAAAATTCTGAAAAAGATGGGAATACCAGACCACGTGACCTGCCTCTTAAGAAATCTGTATGCAGGTCCAGAAGCAACAGTTAGAACTGGACATGGAACAACACACTGCTTCCAAATAGGAAAAGGAGTATGTTAAGGCTCTATATTGTCACCCTGCTTATTTAACTTATGTATATGCAGAGTACATCATGAGAAACGCTGGACTGGAAGAAACACAAGCTGGAATCAAGATTGCCAGGAGAAATATCAATAACCTCAGATATGCAGATGACACCACCCTTATGGCAGAAACTGAAGCCTCTTGATGAAAGTGAAAGTGGAGAGTGAAAAAGTTGGCTTAAAGCTCAACATTCAGAAAACGAAGATCATGGCATCTGGTCCCATCACTTCATGGGAAATAGATGGGGAAACAGTGGAAACAGTGTCAGACTTTATTTTTGGGGGCTCCAAAATCACTGCAGATGGTGACTGCAGCCATGAAATTAAAAGACACTTACTCCTTGGAAGAAAAGCTATGACCAACCTAAACAGCATATTCAAAAGCAGAGACATTACTCTGCCGACTAAGGTCCGTCTAGTCAAGGCTATGGTTTCCCTGTGGTCATGTATGGATGTGAGAGTTGGACTGTGAAGACGGCTGAGCACCGAAGAATTGATGCTTCTGAACTGTAGTGTTGGAGAAGACTCTTGAGAGTCCCTTGGACTGCAAGGAGATCCAACCAGTCCATTCTAAAGGAGATAGGCTCTGGGATTTCTCTGGAAGGAATGATGCTAAAGCTGAAGCTCCAGTACTTTGGCCACCTCATACGAAGAGTTGACTCACTGGAAAAGACTCTGATGCTGGGAGGGATTGAGGGCAGGAGGAGAAGGAGACGACTGAGGATGAGATGGCTGGATGGCATCACTGACTTGATGGACGTGAGTCTGAGTGAACTCCGGGAATTGGTGATGGACAGGGAGGCCTGGCGTGCTGTGATTCATGGGGTCGCAAAGAGTCGGACATGACTGAGCGACTGAACTGATATATAGTATTAATATTTTAGACAAATATTAATTCTTTCAATCTATGAGCACAGATTATTTTTCCATTTATTTGGGTCTTCTTCAGTTGCTGTCATCAATGACTAATACTTTCCAGTGTATAGATCTTTCATCTTTTTGGTTAGTTATTCCAAGGTATTTTATTCTTTCTGATGCAATTGTAAATGGGACTGTTTCCTTAACTTCTCTTTCTAAAAATTTGTTATTAGTGTACAGAGATGCAACTGATTTTTGTACATTGGTTTTGTATCATATGACTTCAATGAACTTGCTTATTAGCTAACAGGTTTTTTTTTTTTCTTTTTGGTAGAGTCTTTAGGATTTTCTAACATAATATGTCCTCTGCACACAGAGACAGCTTTATTTTTTCCTTTCATATCTGGATACATTTTATTTCTTTTTCTTGCCTAACTGCTCTGGCTAAGCCTTCCATACTATGTTGAATAAAAGTGGCAAGAGTGGGTATCCTGGTCTAGTTCCTGATATGAGAGGAAAGCTTTCAGCTTTTCACCACCAAGTATGATGTCAGCTGTAGGCTTGTCAATACATGGCCATTAAACTGAGGTACATCTCTGCTATAATAATTTTGTTGACAGTTTTTACCATAAGTGGATCTTGAATTTTGTCAAATGCTTTTTCTGTATCTATTGAGATGATCATATAATTTTTATCCTTCATTTTGTTAATGGGTGTATCACACATACTGCTCCACAGATGCTGAACCATCCTTGCATCCCTAGAATAAATCTTACTTGATCAAGGTGTGTGTGGTCCTTTTAATGTACTGTTGAATCTGGCTTGTTAATATTTTATTGAGGATTTTTGGGCATTTTGGCCTGCACTTTTCTTGTGGTGACCTCGTCTGGTTTTGGTATTAGGATAATATTGACCTTATAAAATTAGCCTGGAAGTGTTCTCTTGTCTACTTTTGGAAAGAGTGTGAGCTGGATCAGTGTAGGCTGTTCACCTGTGAAGCCACAGTTCCTGGACTTTTGGAGGTTTTTGATTACTCAATCTCTTTACTATTAATCAGTCTATTCAGATTTTCTCTTCCTTCATGATTTGGTCTTGGTAGGTTGTCCATTTCTAGGAATTTGTCCGTTTCTAGGAATTTATCCATTTCTTCTGGGTTGTCCAATTATTTGGCATATAATTGTTCAGAGAAGTCCCTTTGACCCTTTGTATTTATCAGCTGTACTGTCTCCTCTTTCGAGTCCCTTCTTTCTTCTTCTTGGTGAGACTAGCTGAAAGTCTCTCTATTCTTTAAGAAACCCAGCTCTTAGTTTTAGTTACCTATTTAGTTTCTATTTCACTTATTTTCACTCTGATCTTTGTTATTTCCGCCCTCCTTTGTTCTTTTTCTAGTTCCTTGAGGTGTAAAGTTAGGTTATTTGAGATCCTTTCTTACTTCTTAACATAGGTTTATCTCTATGAAGTTCTGTCTTAGACTGCTTCTGCTGCATCCCAGAACTTTTTTATGTTGTATTTCCATTTTCATTTGTCTCAATAGTTTTTGATTCCTTCTTTGACCAAATGGTTGTTCAGCTGCATGTTGTTTAATCTAAATATATCTGTGAATTTTCCAGTTTATTTTTCTTAAAATTGATTTCCAGTTTCATACCATTGTGGTTAGAAAAGATGCTTGCTATCATTTCAATATTCCTAAAATGACAAGACACATTTTGTGACCTATCACAGAGGATGTCCCATGTGCACTTGAGAAGAACATGTATTCTGCTGCTTGTGGATGGAGTGCTCTGTCCATTAGGTCCCTCTGGACTAAAGTGTCATTTAAGTCTAATACTTATTTCATTTTTGTCTAGATGATCCATCCATTGATCAAAGGCCCTTGCTGTGATCTTGCTATTTCTCCCTTTACTTTCACCCTTTATTTCTGTTTCTGTCTACTGTCTTGCTCTCTTACTTCTCCCTTTACTTCTGTTAATATTTACTTTATATATTTATGTGCTCATTTGTTGGGTGCACAAATAATCTTCTCTCGGATATCCACTGACTTCCTTCAAGTCTCACTCAAATTTAATCTTCTTATTGAGGTCTACCATGATCAGTCTTTTTAGTACTATAACTTGCCCATTATACCCATCTGCCCCACAGACTTGCTAAGTCCTTTACCCTGATCTACTTTTTTTCCATAGCATTTAGTTTCCAGTATACAACACAATTTCCTAATTTACTATGGTTACTGTTTATTTAGTCTTTCTCAAAAGTAAGTTCTGCAAAGATAGAATTCTTTGTCTGCTTTGTATATTGATATATCCAAAGTGCCTAGAACATATGTGCTTGGCACATAGTAACTGTTGAAGAATAAAGAAAAAAGCAGACTTAAGTTATTAATCTTTCCTTACTCATCATGAATCTTAAAAAGTTTGACAACATTTACTTTTTCATTAATACACTGCTGGTTTCTGATAAAAGAAATGTGACATTCTGTAATTTGGGCTTCATTCACTGGCACTGATTCAACCTTCACTTTATTTACCTAACTTCTCTAACCTCAGTTTACAACTATGAAAGCTGGAAAAATAAGAGCTCCTTCTGCATTAACTATATTTTCTTCGTCTCTTCAGCCTCAATGCTCCGAGCATCTGGATCCTAGCTGACTGGGGAGAAAGTGCCTCTCCCAGCGCTATCCATTTCTTAAAAGAGACAGCAAGGAATGTACGTTTCAAACTATATACAAACTAACTGGTCCAGACCCCACACTCCAAAACACCTCCGGTTACTTGGCTCTCACAGTCTAGTGGGCAATACTTGGGCAATACTACCTGGCCCTACTCACGGCAAACAAGGGACTGCCTGGAGTCCCAGAGACCACTGAGGTTGCTCTAACTAGCTAACTCTATGTGCACTTAGCCTGCCTCACTGTGTCTCTCCCATGGTCACTAGTGAAGTGACCCTCATGCCTTTGACTTCCTGAACGATTCTGGTGCTTCCTCATGAGGGCCGCGGAGTGTGGTGGGAATACTCCCTTGGAACTGAGTAACAAGCTATCTTTTCAAGGGTTATCATCTCCTGATCTGTCAGTTTCACCACACTTGAATAAAAATAAAACCTACATTTTAAAATACCTTCATAGGGTTTTGAAGAAGAGTAAATACAAAAGCACCTTTTAACCACAATAACCCTCACCTTCAAAATCAAAGACTTAAAATGAAGGGAAAAAAAATGCTAGAAGAAAAGTTGGATGAATATTTGTATAAATTTACAGTGACTAGAATAAAGCCAGAAATCATAATTAAAAATTACTACTTTAAAAATATAAAACTGATTTTGTAAAAACAAAATGGAGTTATAAGACATCAATTAAAATGGGAAAACATTTGCCACTCACAATAGGAAAATGATTACTATCTATAGAGACAGGAAACAGATTAATGGTTATCTGAGGCTGGGAGTTTCAATTTTATTACTGTAAAAACTTCAGTAAGTCTCATCAACTCAGAGAAAGGAACTATTTCCCTAAAATTGATGCCTATTGTTAAGAGTATGGTTGAAAACAGTCTGAATTACTAAAAGAAACTCACTATGCCCTGTGTAATACTCATTTATTCACAAATAAACATGTATATAGGAAGGAAAATTTTAACCCCATTTGTTGTCTGAGCCATTATAAATTCTAACTAGTACAATTAAGTATTGTTTACTTATAATACAGAATGAAGGAATTATTTATGAAATACCATCTTAAAACTCTTAAATATATGTTTAAGATAGAAAAAAGACTTACCGTCCAAAATTTTATGAAGTACTGTAAAACTGTTGTAGCCACGAAAAGGCAATATAACAGAGAGTAGAATAAAAAAAGCAGGAAGAATTTGTAATTAGAAAATCCCACACAGTTATTCACCCTAGAAGAATAAACAAAATCACACTATAAAAACAAGACAAACTTAGAG
The DNA here is from genome assembly GCA_006408695.1 of Aepyceros melampus. NCBI lineage: Eukaryota > Metazoa > Chordata > Mammalia > Artiodactyla > Bovidae > Aepyceros > Aepyceros melampus. The sequence goes on from SJXQ01007494.1 coordinate 300,923, forward strand.
AAACAAAACTAGAATGGTGTCTGCCAGGGACTTTCGGGAGGGGAGTAGGGAGCTATTTAATGGGGACAGAGTATCAGTTTTGCAAGATGAACAGTTCTGGACACTGGTTGCAAAACAATGCGAACATGCTTAACACTGCTGTAACTTGTACTTAAAAATGGCCAAGGTGGTAAATTTATTGTTGTTGTTGTCGTTTTTTAAATCACGATGAAAACAAATAGGACATATTAAAAACCGTAAAAGCATTATAACTATAAATGGTTCATTTGAGAAGAAAGGGGTAGTGTCTTAATTGTGGATGTGTGTTTTAAATTAATTCTGTAAGAATTTGGAATTTCAATGTTAATTCTTATTGTACAAGTTTTGGGGTTAATAACACCAGAATATATTTTTAAAGAAAAACATGTAAACAGAAGCATAAAACTACATTAATCTTGATATCTATGAGTAATTAAATTTACCTTCAAAATTTAGGAACAGTGAGATCAATCACTCTAAATAAATACCCTCCTTCCCACTTCCCCACCTCATGTCATCTCCTTTGTTTTATACGCACCAAGGACAGTGATGGTCCATCTTAAGAATACACCTAAGAACAAACGAGCAGAAGAAAATCCATATAAAAAATTCTACTAATTCTAATTTGATTTTCGGGTTTTTTTGGACTCATTTCCCTTTCACATCTTAGGAAAACCAACCCAGTAGAATTAGGTTAGAGACAATTTCTGTTATTTTAAATAGGTAAGAGGCAGTAATTTTTCATACTGAGAACTGAGCTGAACGTGGCTGGCTGCCTTGAACCACGTCAAGCAACACTGTAATAATACACAGATAAGATGCATATAGCACTTGGGACAGTAGCTAGATGTAGTTTACAGAGTCAGCTGAGGAAGAAAAAAGGGAAAATTATTTTAAACATGTGCAAGTCATAAAAACAAAACTTTGGAAACAAAACAGTGTTCAATAAATGGGCTTGTAGGTAGTTCATCTTCCCACAGATTTATTACAATTCTATCCCATGTATAAAAACCACTGTATTTTATAATTAGAAAAAAATCCCCGCATTTGTCCCTCCATCAGTATATTCGATGTATATTTGCATAAAGTTAAACAATAAATAAAATCAAATGGCCTGCCTCACTGAAGTTCAAGGACTCACTGGGATTCCCACAGTAAGAGTCAGTCTTTCAACATACCACCTTCTCACAAGAGCATAAAAGAGAAAATCTTTCACATTTTAGGGGGAATAACTTCACAGGTGGTAACTGAAAGTAATATTTTTATGGTTTGTTAGGTTTTAATACCAACATTAATAATAAAAGCAAGAAAACTGTCATGGTCTTTTAAACTCAGGAAATAAAGTTTATCTTTCTCATGGGGGTATTACTTATTTGCTCATCAATATTACATTTAAATATAAGCAGAAGTAGTACACATACTTAAAGATCTAAGTGGTGCAGGAACTTAGATGACTTGCTGAGGTGACTTCAGCGAGTGTTCTGGCTTGTGTATGGACTCCTGTCAGCTCTGCACACAGAGCAGTTCCAGGAGCCGAGGCAGTGTCCTGGGCAAGTTTCTCCCCTTATCCTCCCCACACTAGTTCCAGTCTTGGGTTGAAGACAGCCAACAAGGAGCACTTACATGTCACATGCTGAGCAGTGATGCGCACGGTCAGGCTTAATCAGCTGACATCTTTCACAATATCTGACGGCTACATTTAAGAATTAAAAGGAAGTTGTTGATGCATATATGTTTTAGAGTTAATACGACTATAAAATTTGTTTTCATTTTTTTTTTCTGTGACTATCACTAAATTTATTGAGCACATCTGTTCTTAGTTCTCATTTTATTAACACCGAAATGGATTCTCCTCCAGCACATTCAAGATCAAGTTCAACTCTGGGAAACTGACAACTGATAATTTTTAAAATAATACCAATAACTAAACAGACTTTTTGAGAAGATTTTGGAAGAGTCTTAGATGACTGAATAGACAGAAAAACTGAAGTAAACACAGCAATCAGAAAAACTGCAGTTTCCGGGGTGTTTTGCCAGAAGAATAATGTTGCCAGTGACAGAAATGAGCTCGATGGGGTGAGGGGGTGGGTACAGGAGGAGGGTTAGGTTGTTTTTCTTGCTCTTCAACAAGCATTCAGAATCTCTACTCTGAGATAAACATTGCTTCATGCTGAGAATATACAGTTGAACACGACAGACTTCCCTCCTGCCCCCAAGGTGTTAGGTTTTGTTTGGCTTGAATTTGGACAACAGGTCACTCAGGAACCACTGTCCTTTGGAAGCTGGAGGAAGTACAAGAATGGAGCTCGAGTGCGCACACACGCCAAGGTGAATGCGAAGCCCTGACAGTCTCCAGGGGCCCTGGGGGAGGGCTGGGCAGTGCCCTTCTGAAACACTCACTTGTAGACATGGTAAATGTGTGGCCCCAAGTGCAGCTGCTATCCCCTGCTGCCTGACAAGTGAGTGCTAGGGTGACCACAGCCTTCAGTCTGCTAACTCATATGAAAAAAAGGTTTAACTCAGTCCTGAAAACTATTCAGAAAAAAAATTATTTGAGACACAGTAAACCAAACACCATAATATTGTGGTGTCAGAATCCTATGGCTGAAAACAGCTGAAGAACTATATGAAAAGAATGGGACAAAAGCACCGTGTGAGGCAGGGTTAAAACGTGTTGCTATTGCTATTGCTATGTTGCTAAGTCGCTTCAGTCGTGTCCGACTCTATGCGACCCCACAGACGGCAGCCCACCAGGCTCCCCCGTCCATGGGATTCTCCAGGCAAGAACACTGGAGTGGGTTGCCATTTCCTTCTCTAATGCATGAAAGTGAAAAGTGAAAGTGAGGTTGCTCTGTTGTGTCTGACTCAGTGACCCCATGGACTGCAGCCTACCAGGCTCCTCCATCCATGGGATTTTCTAGAATGGGAAAAGTACTGAAGAGGAGGAAAGGGAGATTTTCAAGTATATAAGCAGCCATTACAGAGAACACCCAGGAACAGCTTCACCCCACAAATGTCTACTGAGTGCCTGGGGAAGGTGCTCACTGTGTTAGGACGACAGGTAGAGCTCCAGCTGCCAGAGCTGTAGGACCAAGTCAGGTTGTAGGACAACAGAGACAACCACCAGACAGCAAGCTGGGATCAACAAGGTAAGAAGCTGAGAAGTTTGGAGAAGACTGTAAAAATCACTTTTTGTTCACATGAACAGAAACGGCTGAAGAGGTAGACAGCGAATTAAATTTTAAAGTACTGATGGATTTAGAGAGGAGAAAATCATTCGAGGCAGACAAAAAGATGTAAAAATAAAGTGGGGAAGGAGAGTTTTAGTAGAGCTGACCCAGGGAACGGTGCAGGAAGCAGAGTTTCAGTAGAGCTGCACCGTTACGGTGCAGGACAAGCCAGAGAGAAACATTGGCCATATCCAGACTGTGGACAGGGGAGTTTTAGGAAGATTCGTTTTTGTTTCCTTAATAGATAAGACATCCACATGGTTCTACTTCTGTTAGGCACATAGTTCAAAAACCATAGGAAGGTATTTAGCGAAAGTCGCTACCCCCGCTGTGAAGGCAACACCATCACGTTCACTATCTCTGGTCTAGAAAGGTCCACTTCATATAATGTGCGGTTCTATATTTTGTTTTTTAAGGATGTATGGTATTATTTCCATAAAAAGGAAAAACCCAACGTTTGGGATTCTAAGCAGTAGAAATGCAGTATAAAACAATGCTCAAGGGCAGTCAGAAGACAAGGCGTGAATCCCAGACCTTGCCACTCAGGGACTTTAGGGACCTCACCTGTGTCACCCCTTCATCTCTAACATGGGGACAACCACATTGCTGTCTCAGGATGGCTCTGAGGGGTAAATGATCACCATAAAGTGCCCAGCATAATTCTGGTGTAATAGTCAACGGATGAAGGGTATTATTCAGATTAGTAGAAAGCCATTATAATGAATGAAGAGTAATAAAGATTTAAGGGTAAAGATTTTACCTTAGTGGCTTTCAACTCTTTGGAGTTACTGCTCTGAAAATCAGATCTTGCTATGAACAGGCCACTTCAAGAAGTACCTAAAATTCTGTATATAATCTCAGAGCTTCATAAATCCTCTAGAATCTTGGTCTTGGGGTTAAAAACATCTAGGGAATTTCCTGGCAGTCCAGAGGTTAGGACTCTGAGCTTTTATTTCAGGATGGTAGGGGACATGGGTTTGATCTCTGGTCATGGAACTAAGATCCTGCTATGCCTCCTGGCATGTACAAAAAAAAAAAAAGTCTAATCTATGAACTACAACTACTAACAACTGCTGTGAACTAGACATTTTATAGTTAAACATAAGGATTATTTTAAATTAGCTTTTATGTACTGAAAGTGTGTTCCTATACACCAAGATCTACACTAAGTGCTTGTCTCATTTATGAATGCCTCCGGAGATTTAGGTGCTAGCATTCTCATTTTAAAATGAGGAAACCTGGCTTAGAAAGTCTAAGTGATTCTCGTGGCACTAGTAACTAAAAAGCTGGGGTTCGATCTGAAATCCATGCTTTCATTCTACACAGTAATATACTGGTTGTGCCAAAGGACAGTCCAGGTACACCTGGTTTCATTGTGCATCATAGACTCTGCGTTTCTTCACAAACTGACAGCCTTTGGGAACCCTGCATTGAGCACTCGACTGGTGCCATTTTCCCAACAGCATTTGCTCACTTTGTATCTCTGTGTTACATTTTGGTAATTCTCACAGTATTTCAAACTTCATGATTATTATATTTGTTATGGTGACCTGTGATCAATGACCTCTGGTATTGCTACTACAACTTGCTGAAGGCGCAGATGATGGTTAGCATTTTTAGCAATAAGGTATTTTAAATTAAGGTATGTACGTGTTTTTCTGACATTGTGCGATTGCACATTTGACAGGCTGCCCTACGGTATAAGTATAACTCACACACACACTGGGCAACCAAACAGTTCATGTGTCCCATGTTACTGTAAGATCCACCTTACTGCAGTGTCTGGAACTGAACCCACAGTATTCTCCAAAGGGTGCCTGTATTAAACGCGTGAAAACTTAAATGTTGGCCAAACACCTCTCTTAAAATCTAGCACGAATTTTAAATTTTCTTACGTCAGCATATGTACAGAACTACACAAAGAAAAAAGCTCTATTTCCCCTTGGAGTTGAGCAGCACAGTGGGTTTCAGAGGCGGGACACCTTTCCCCATACTGTCTGTGTGACCTTTACCAAGGTACTTCACCTCTGTTTCTTCATCTGTAAAGTGGACACAACAGCGACTCCCCAAAGGGCTGGTGTGAAGCTCATATGAGCGCATATGTGTAAAGGACTTAGATCGGACTGTCAGCTGTCAACATTATCTGGTATTTGAATGAATTAATGAGATATAGAATACATAATTTTAAACAACTTCCTACAATTAAATAACCAGTTGGGCTACTCACAGACCCGTCCCCCTCACAGGCCCAAGTGTCAGTGGTGCGCAAAGAGCAGAAGCACCCACGGCTTTGGAGCAGACAGTCTGGCCCTCTGAGGGGTAGCTTTACAACCTTAACGAGCTTCTTCCCTTCTGTGGCTTTTATTTCTCCCCATTCTAGGCTAGCACATTCTTGATTTTTTAAATATTACTCAGGGATTACACAAAATATTCAAATTCAAACTAGGATTTCCAAATGCAGTTTACTAAAAATTGTAAATGAAATTTTTAGCCATGAAGGATGAGCTAGAAAAAAATGCACAACAAGAAAGATCAACATTAAAGTGAACCACATAAAAAGTCTGTATGAAAGTAGACTTTGTATCTGAAATACCTGTATCTCAGGTAAATCTATCTCGAACACCTGAGACAGGTTTACCTGAGATAAAGACCTGTATTTCACATAAAGGTACACATCTGTATCTGAAATGCCGTGTAAGATGCAGAACACAGAGAAGTCTTGTTTCTGCAGACGCCATTTGTGACAGCTACAATACCCACTTAGTAGTCAAATCATGCAAAGATACTTTGGCAAAAATGACCACATTCTCAAAATTCTTTGGAGAGGAAAAGTGTAAGCTTTGTTTTTCTTACTCTTTGAAGCCGATGTGGTGTAGATAGGTAAGTCCCTTGCTGCTCTTCTCAAAATTTCTTGTTGTCTTTCTTGGCTGAATTCCTTTTCATAACGTTCCTTCTCAGAATTGGACAAGCAGAACTATAGAAGGAGAAATAACTATCAATTCTTTTCAATCCCGTGATTATTAACTATCGTGCTCAGAAAAACAAGTTTTATCCAGAACAGAAAAAGACAAATATTTCCTTCTATAAAGGCAAAATTTTTCTTCAAATTTGTTTAGAAAGCTAAATCAAGCACCTTTTACTTGCCTTTGACAGAGTGAAAATATTTGCCCTCCATGCTAATGATGGCAAAGAACATGAAAATATTTTTGCATCTTTGTTTTTCACAGAAAAAATTAACTTTCCCCATCAAAAAGAGCTCGATATACATTTTGTGCTAGTAAAAGATTTGCTGTTTGAAAGTGTCAAGAGATTCTGAATCTTTGGGAAGATGTTCAAAGACTCACTTGCTTGGGGGCAAATCACAGGCAGGGGTCCTGCTATTTTCTGGCCAAGTTTCTCCTGAGGACAACGTTTACTGCTTTGTTTTTGTTTTTAAAATGCTAACCAATCAGAGAATTTTCTCCAGAACTATTAAGGACTTCAAGGCACGCACAGTCTCCTTTTCTCAAGGAGGAGTTCTTTAGTAGGGCTGTTTCCACCTTCTATTTCTCAAGTTTTAATTCCCACGTGGTGGGCAGCATTTTCCTACAAAGGACTTGTTTCATTGCTTCTTTCCATGTCATCCCTGTATCTCAAGGACCTCAATTTCATGACTCTATTTCATGTAACCAGAAGCTTTTATTAAATTTCTCTTGGTGTTTACTTCATAAGATTTCTTTTAAAAAACAAAGATTGGCCTAAGACATGCTCTTGATCATGTTTCATACCATATTGTTCCTCAACTATTACTTACTTACAGGGTTTTGCTTGAAAAGGCCTAAGGAGTCCTAACTGGAGGTTCATCTTTTAAAGTTTGAGTATTTGGTCTACCTGCTAACTCAAGTATCAGAACCTGCCCACCCTCGATAACTCTTCATCAGTAACAGCACTGCCTCCTCTTTTACAAACAGGATAGCACAGCACAGATTAGGAGCCCTTGGGATAAGGAACCTGTGATCCCATGCATCTTAGGGAAATTTTCTAAGACTGCATAATTATTGGCAGAGCTGATAGAAAAACACAAGTCCCTTGAGTTAGTTCTGCTCTAGGATGTTTCTCCCTATGCCACTAATGTGAAAAGATGTTTTTGCCTTTTACAGACTTCCTCCTCTGACCTAGACTAAAACACAGTGGCTGAGGCAACAGAAGAGTCCTTTTAGATCACCTAGCCTGGCTCCCACCACCAAGCCACAATGGCAAAAGCAATCACCCAATTACTTAGGAAAGACAAGAAAGAACTTGGACGTACAAACTGGACAGAAAAAATACCCACCATCTTAAAGCTAACTCTGGAGGTCACCTATCTAAACACTCAGGCACTTCTGAGATCTATCCCCTCCCAAACACTTTCCTACTCTATAAGATGGCCCGCTCTCCTTTAAGAGAGCTGATTTGCTAGAAAGTTCTTCCCTGACAAGATACATCTCTGAAACACTCAAAATAGAGAATAAAGATCATATGAATGAAATGAAAGTTGCTCAGTTGCGTCCGACTCTTTGTAACCCCATGGACTATACAGTCTATGGAATTCTCCAGGCCAGAATACTGGATTGGGTTGCTGTTCCCTCCTCCAGGAAAGATCATAGGGTATAACGTTAAACACATACTTGGAAAAAAGATGCTCTAATCAAATTTTGCAGTTTCCCTGTAAAATCTGAACAGACTTCCCTGGCCTGTTTCTAGGGAGGCCTCAAAATCGTTACTTTTCCTTACGAACTATGGTTAAGAATTATGAAAAGATTAAACCAAGTGAAAATATCAACAGACACCAGGATTTTAGATGAAGAATGGAACAAGATAAAACTTAAAACGAATTAGACCTCTGAAATTATTACCGTCTATTTTTCATTAAATACTACTGAACAGAATTCAAACTATGAAATGTCATTATCTTAAGCACAGTGTTCAGATGTTTCAATTTAAGTGTATGCTTGGTACTGTCCTGGGTACCAGGGATTCAAAGATGAATAAAAATATAGCCTTTGCCTTCAAAAATACATTCCTATAGTCCAGTTACAAATGTTAAGAATGACAAATGACAAATTAGCAATTCTTTACCAGGTATGATCAAAGCTCCCTCAGGAGGGGTGGGAGCTGTCCATGAATGTTTCTTGGAAGAAGAGGTACCTAAATTGGGTTTAGAAAGATAAACAGGAATTGTCCAGGAAGGTAACGCAGGAAAGAAAATCTTGGCAAAAGCAGCAGCATATGGAAAACACAAAGAGGCGAAAATGGTATATTGAGGGCAACATGCTACTTGAACACAGACTTCCAGGAAGAATTAGTGGAGATAAAGTCAGTGAGACTTTATCAGTGAGCTCTTGAGGGACTATAACCAGTAAGTGAACAGACCCCTGGCAACGATGTGGGAGTGGATGGAAAGGCTTAGGTGCTGGGCTAAATGCTACCTGGGTGCAATATCGTAAAAACAGCCAAAAAAAAATAAAAGTAGCAGTTAGATGGCACTTACTATATGCTTGGCATTTTCTAAGCACTTTACATATAGCAGTGATTATATGCTATAAGTACAACCGATCATGTGTGTGTATGATCAATTTATTCAACCCATACAACAATCCAATAAGGTGTGTGCAACCATCACCCTGACTTTACAGAGGATTGCTCGGAGGTCCAGGGCCGTGGCCCCAGGGCCCAGCAGCCAGAAGAGCAGAGGGAGGAGGCAGATGGAGTTTGCGCCTCTGCACTAGCCTGCTTCTCAAAAGTGACACCAACTGTTCTCCTTATTTTGTTTCCTGTAAAGACTATTTAGTTTTATACATGATATATTCCCCATAGCCATCATTACCGGCAATCTTTTTCAATTTAAGAGATTAAGGTATGGATGGCAGTTTGTAATTAACTTTAAGGGCCAACTAATTATTAGCAAATGCCTGAAGAATATATTTGAAGCAACAGTAAGCCTGATTAATGGTTTACATTATCCCTTAAAACAAAAGTGCCCAATAGAAACAATGGGCTAAAGACCATTTGGCATCACTCACTACTGCTGACTGTACAGGCAGAACCCAGCAATTCTCCCGGGCACCTGCCCCAAAGAGCAACATGTTTGTGTGTGCTAGAATATGGACAGCAATTCTACACTCAAATGCCCATCAACAGGAGGCCAGATAAGTAAACTGTGTCCCATAAGCACAACGGAGGACTGAGCCACAACTACATACAACAGCATGGAAGAATCACACACAAGGAGAAAGTTCACGAAATGCAAGCAAGCAAGAGGCTCATGGGATGCCAGGCATGTTCTGCTTCCGGAACTGGGTGCTGGTTACTCACATGTGCTCAGTTCATGAAAACTCATTTATTCATATATTTACAGTATATATACTTTCTGCATATATGTTCTACAAAAAGTTAAATGGAAGTTGATGTCTTTAAACCTATGTCTGTAATTTTTAATGCATTCTGATGAATTGAATACAAAGGGAAGTAACTATATTATTATGTCATCTAATATTTGAGTGCTAACCATAAGGCAGGCCCGATGTTAAAGCTTTCCATGAATGAATCTCATTTACTCCTCACAAACATCCTACGGGGATGGAACGACTGCTGGCTCCACCTTCCTTGGATTCATGAAAAAACGTGTTAGAGCAGAAGATCAAACTCAGACAAGTCTAACTCTGGAGGGTGTGTCCTTCTCCATCCAGCGTGTCCTTCTCTATCTAGTGTGTTCTGCTCTATCTAGCTATGCTGAACTTAAACTGAAGAGAATCCAGATGGCTGTATCAGATGAAAGGGACACAACAGTCTTCAGTTTTACTCCACATACGTGTATACTTGTGTTATTTCCAAGTGAAACTTCCAAGTAGAAAAAACACTAGCCACACTAGGTGTCACAAGCAACAGCACAGACGATTTGTTTCCCATAATCAAAACACTTTATTTACTTGCAGCTTATTTGTTCAGGCCTGAGAAAAAAAATGTGTTAAGAGAGTCTCTAAAAATAAACTCTATTTTCCTAACTCAATTCTGTCCCTTAAGATTTTTCACTCCAGTTACATAAAGTACATCTTTAAAAAAAACCCAGCATGGCATAGCTAAACCGTAGTGCCATCATGGATCTTTTATGAAGGACATCAGTGGGCTGTGTCTGAGAGGCTGACGACTCAAACTCACAATGTAGTTACCGAGCAGCTTATGAATGGAAACAGAACAAACGCGTCATGTAATAGAGTTTCAACAAAGGTAACACAGGGAAAACAATTCCATCATCAGTGAAAGTATTTGGTAATTTACCAGCATTAAATTTACCTCTTTGGAGGGGGAAGCGGGAGATGTGAAAATTGTCATCCAATAGGACCATACAAACATAACAAAGAACAGATGGAAAGCCACAAGGTAAACAACGGCCTTTCCTGGTAAATAAAAACAAATAACATTTCATTGAATCCGTGAAAACAGGAAAAAACATCACATATTAAAACACAGTATTTAGAGTCAGGAGGCTCAATCCAATAAAAAATTTAATTAAAACATACTAAAAACATCAAATATATACACTCTTTTATTGCATGATGTAACATTACAGATATGAAAAAACACTCTGTTCTTGCATTTAAGGGTTATCGGCTTGGTTTATAAGATTTGATTTTATTAAGTTGCTGAAGGTTTAAGTTGAAATCTTTAAAGCATCTCCTTTAAAAGCACTTCCTAAAAGTTATATTTTAAATGAAATAAAAATTATTTAAGACAGATTCCATCACTATGAACACTAAATCCAAGGAATTATAACACTGAAAATAAACAACTCAATTCCTGGATTGTTCACAAAAGTTATGCTAAATTTCATTGTCTTTTTCAACACAGGGTAATGAAAAAGTTTAGCCACTTTGAATTTCTCCCATAACTGTTTCCTAAGTGGATTAGTGTAACATTCCAATGTCATTAACTCACTGATATAACTAAAAACTTTTTGCTGTGTTCTGTAGTTTTTCTATCTGTAAGAAGATAGAAAGAAGCAAGAACTATCTATCAAGTGCTTAAATCCTTTTTCAGTTTGGAATGAAGCACCACAAACTCACTGAAGAAAACAAAGCAGAGACATGCATAAAAGTTTGAGATTCTGCTGATTTTTAGAGTTCATATCAAATGTTACTTTTTCCAAAAGGTACTTTTTCCAAATGTTATTTTTTCCATTACTTTCAGAATTTCTCACACCTTCATACTATTCTTCCCAAATGATTTACTCTGACTTCAATTAAAGCACTTTAAATGAGTTTCTTTTAATTTAGCGGCCTAACACTAATGAGTGAATAAATGGAAAACACTTAGAACAGTGTCTGACACGCAATAAATCCTCAGTGAATATTGGCTATTGTCGTCACTGCTATCCAAGCATATCAATTTCTTCTTCTCAAAATCTGTGTTTTTCTGTGTATTCCCTATTTTAGTGTTTCCCAAGTTTATGGACTGATCCGAGTTTTCACTGGTTTGCAGTTAAATGAGAAACACTGAGAACAATGCAGTGAAGTTTTTAATAAAGCTAACGTATTCAGTTTGAATAACTGTCCTTCTTTTGCCCTGAGGTTATCTTCCTTAAGTTTTTGGATTTTAAAAAATGCTTTTAAATAAAATGATAAAAAATTGACCCCAACTTGCTGAACCCCAACATTTCTTTCTGCAATTACACTGGTCCACAGTGGTTTAACAGAACAGAAGCCTAAGTCACACTGGTGATAGAAACAGGAAGCCAGGGCTCGAGGACTCCTCAGTACATGGCTGGCTAATCTCACAAAACGCGTACTTTACTTTCTAGCTTCCAAGATCTGTGTCAAGGTAAACTCTCATTCTTCTCACTGCCAGTGCCCTAGTTCCTCGACTGCTGCTCGTCTCGTCTCGGTCACTGCACAAGCCAGCAGGTGTCCTCACCTCTACTCTCTGGTTCCTGGTCCATCTCAACGGTCAGTGAAGAACATGTGGCTCAGAGTTCCTTCTGCCCACTGGCTGTGAAACTCCTGAGAAAGAGCTCCACCTACATGACTAACAAAGGCATGCTAAAACTCTGGAGTTTCCTAGTAACTGTATTTAACCGAAGGGCCTCAATCAGCCCTTCCTCATGCTGAAAGTCTCCGAGGAGACATAACTGTACCCCTTACTTATAACCCTCACGATGGTCTTGTACGTATCCTTTCAGTTTACAAATGTAAAAGCAAAGGCTCAGAGAATTTCATACCTTGCCCAGTGTCACTTACTGACTAAATGATAAAGCCAGAATTCAAACCCCGTATATGCCTGATAAAAATCCAAGGTCTTTTCCACTATGTCATATCTAAAATTATCCTTTCCGCTTCTCTAACTATTATCTTAGTGTCACTCCTACTTCAGAGACAGCTGAGTCCCACATGAAGTCCTAACCACAACTTCTTTCTATTTGCAAATACGCTTTATTTTCATAATCACAAATATTGTCTTCCTCATTGAAAACTCCAGTTCCTCAAAATTCTGCTTTCTCTACCACTTCAGCTCCCTCTAGGCTAAACCGTATGGTCTAACCAATGGATTCGATATCACTCCATTTTTTTTTTTTCCCTTTGGGACAAAATGCTAGATCTCGCCTCCTAGTGTTATACGAACATGGAAGTCCTTTCTTTACTAAGTCTGCAATTTTATCTTCACCTAGCTCACTTCACTTATATTATTGCCAGGCTCCCATATTCAATCAAGTTTATCAATCCTCATCTATATATTATCGTAGAACTTTCAGATAAATGGTAACCTTGAGATTACTTTAAACTTCTTAATCATTTAGTTACTTACAACTAAGGCTAGAATATAAAACAATATACTCTTTAACACTGTTAAACATTTAATATTTCTTTAGAATATTTCTGCTCTCCATAAGAACAAAAACAGTTTTTCCCTTAAAAAAATCTTTACTTTGAGATAAAGAAATAAAAGCTTAAATAAATCTTTTAGTATACTGCCTGGAACATAGTAAGTACTTAATAGATGGTAACTATCAAATTATAATATAAATAATAACAGGAAATGTTGTTTTTAAATAAGTTCAAATCAATGAGATTACTAATAAACCCATATATATGCTAAATATTATTGTTTATAAGTAATACTTAAAGTAAAAGTTTAAAATAAATTAAAGCTGAAAGAAAAAACTAAATCTATAAATCAAAAAAGTCTGACTCAAAAATCACTTGTAACTGAATTAAAAAAAAACAAATAAGCAAACAAAAAAACTTCACCAAAAGACTCTTTTGAAAGACATGGGGAAAACAGCCCCCTGAAATAATGATTCAAGTAAAAGTTCTTTTATAAGAACTTCAGAAATTCTCTACTTTCTGTACCTGTGCTTTCAACCTAGAGGAAATAGTTTTAAGCAAGAAAAACAAGCCTATTGAGATTATCTCTACTTATTCTGTTACTGAGAAACTAGACCCGAAGTCAACTTGAGATTTATATGCTTAAGGTCTTCTATTTTCAACAGTAAAAATATTTTCTAATAATTTCTAGGAAATTCCTGGTGGTCCAGTGGTTAGGACTCCCTGCTTCCACTGTAGGAGGACATGGGTTCAATTCCTGATCAGGGAACTAAGATCCCTCATACTGCACAGCAAGGCAAAAAAAAATTTTTTTTAAATAATAATAATTTCTAACTCTTTTGCTTCAGAAACTTTGATTTTTGTATCTCAAATCCAATTTTACTTTTGAAATTTGATATCAAAGGACATAAAATTTTCTTTTATTTCAATGAAATTTTGAGTCATGATTCTTCTCTCTAGACCCTGTCTCCGTGACTAGTCATAAAAACTTTAATTCTCTTTCAAAATGAAGTAGTACTATTAATTTATAAATTCAGTCTAGTCATTTAATTATTAAATGACTATGAATAGTAAAGTACTATTTTAAACAAAAGGAAAAACAAGAGAACAAAACAAACCAATAAAATTTAAACTTTAAGAATGTATATTTTCTTTCTGAAGACCAAAACAGGCATCACTAAAATAACAAGTATATGGGCTGCAATTAAGACACTATGTCATCTACTTGAGACTAAAAATTAAAAGTGCCTTACCGTTTTCTCCATTTCCAGAAAGTGTAACTAGGATAGAAGAAAACACAGGGAATAAATATACTTTAAACACTTGCTTATAAACTTTATTTCAGGTTGACTATTCATCTTAATATCATTTTTATAAACATAAAATTTAGTTATAAGATGTAAACACTACTGCAAATTCAGAATTGTACATTTAAAAAACCCCTGAAAAACTAAAATTCAGATTCTTCATCATTAACACTGCAATCATATTAAAATTTTTCTTCAGACTATTGTCAATTTTAAGTATGTCAATATGATTATAGCTATGTTTTCTTTCGCTCTTTTCTTAATGCTGCCTACCTAAAAGGATTTTCCTCTATGGCACTCAGGAACAGAGGAACTTACCCCTGCAGGGGGTAAGCATTTTTTTTCTTTCCAGTTTTTGAAACCCTGAGAACAGCTATTTATTCCCCTCTCTGGACAGTCCAGAGGCCTGTGGGTACTATAGATTCTACTACTTCAGTCTCTTCAAATACCCCACCCCCTCTCATTTCTCCTATTGCCTTCTTTCAGGACTTTCTCAAATGCAATGGCTTAAAGTACTCTCTACCATAAGTTTGACACATCCTCACTATCAGCAAATCTAAAGATTGAATACGCTTCAACACCCCCGGTCACTTTACAGAAAGAAGCCCAAAGTCTTCAGAGTAGCAAACACTTATGCCCTTTGTGATCTACAATCTGATGTTTCTGAGGGACACTGATAAAAATCTGAACAAGTGCAAGGGCTTATATTCTACACAGAAGAGTCATCACTAACACGGCAATTCTCCTGAGGTTAATTTCATAAATTTAGTGTCACCTCAGTGAAAATACTTTTATTTTTTTAACCAGTTAGATCTCAAAGTTCATTTGTGGAAAAATAAACTTACATAATGAGGTAGGAAATTCTGGAAGAGATGAATAATTAAGTAGTAGTCATGCTAAACACTAGGGCACAGTATTATAAAAATACTACAAATGCTCTAAGTATTAAAAAACAGTTGTACCAGCTCATGAATAAAAAGATCAGTAGAACAGAACAGAAAACTCCAAAATGGTTGCTGTTCAGTCCCTAAGTCCAACTCTTTGCATACTCATGGACTGCAGCATACCAGGCTTCCCTGTCCTTCACTATCTCTTGGAGCTGGACCCAAATACAGGTAAGGATTTACTATGATAAATATGGGATTTCAAATCAGTGTGAATAGAGCCAATAAGTAGCATTAGGATACAGGTAGCCATGTGGGAATACCACTGAGACTCACAATACAGACCAGGATAAACCCCAAATGTATATCAAAGACAAATGCAAAAAATAAAACAAAATCATGGGTATACTAGATGAAACAGGAGAAATATAAAAATATATACACTTTTGGAGCTGAGTAGGTGTTTCAGTTTATGCATGAAATATAGAAGCCACAGGAAAGATATCAATATATTTGATTTTATAAAAGTAATTGCTTGAAAAAAAATCACTGAAAAGCAAGGAAAAAAATAGTCACAACTCTTACTATAGACTAAAAACTAAGTTCTCTACTTAAAAGAGTACCTACAAATCAGTAAGAATTTGTTTAAAAAAAAAGTACTTTTTCACAGAAAAGGAAATACAGACATCTCAAACATAAAAAAGATGGTCAACATCATTCATAACAGAAATCCAAAGTAAAACTTCAGGAAGATAACATTTTTAATCATCACATTAGTGAAAATCAAAAGCTGGTAGCCTACTTGTGATCACACTGTCAAAGCAGAGTTCTGGTTTTAACTGCATCTGGCTGACAGCGTCTGGTCTGCCTCATCCAACTCCCCCCTGAGACAGCCACGCAATTACAGGATGGAATAGAGCTGCTGCACCCCAAACAAAGCTGGACAAACCCAGACTGAGCAGAGCTTACTTCTCCCAGAGGGCTCTCTTGACCACAAGAGCCGGCTAAACACATCTCCTAGGCACACAATCCTATGGCACTCTAAAATTCCCTTATCATAATACCACTGACACTGGTACGCAATTTCAAGTTTCTAGTCTGTAGCTTCTTCCAGATTTCTCTTGGAGGAAAGGACATGACTGAGTGACCAGCACCCGGCACAGGGTGGTGTGGAGACAGCCCTCAGTATCTGCTAGCTGCCCACCGATTATGCAGACACAGGCCTGTTAGAAGCTGTCTGCAGAGCCTCTAGCCTCACACAGGCATGTTTCATTTTTCAAAGATCCCAATACAGATGAAAAAATTCTTCTGATAATAAATCCACAATTACAAAAACATTACATATACCTAAATGGTCACATGTGCCTTTTAAAGGTATAATCAATGTTTTTTATTCAATCATGTCAGTGACCATGTATAATCTCATTTGCAGATAATATTAATCTAAAGATTGTTTGTGAACATGAGAGCTGCCACATGCCTTTCGCCACTTAACGCCCCCCCCCCCTCATTTACGGCTTCCGTGGTGGCTCAGATGATAAAGAATTCACCTTTAATGCAGGAGACCCGAGTTCGATCCTTGGGTTGGGAAGATCCCCTGGAGAAGGGAATGTTTAGCCACTCCAGTATTCTCTCCTCGAGAATCCCACAGACAGAGGAGCCTGGTGGGCTATAGTCCATGGGGTTGCAGAGTCAGACATGACTGAGTGACTAACATCCTTTCTTGCCTAGCTCCCCCTTTAACTGAGACTGAAAATCCCAGATACTCTCACTTCACCACCATCCTCTGTCTCTACTCTGGCCATGTGAGATAGAGCCATGTCTGATGAATACGTCTTTGGTAAAGGAGAAGTCATGGTGGAAAAAAAAGCTTTCTTCCTTGACAAGTGAGAACGTGTGAGAGACAGCCAGCCACTCCAGTATTCTCTCCTCGAGAATCCCACAGACAGAGGAGCCTGGTGGGCTATAGTCCATGGGGTTGCAGAGTCAGACATGACTGAGTGACTAACATCCTTTCTTGCCTAGCTCCCCCTTTAACTGAGACTGAAAATCCCAGATACTCTCACTTCACCACCATCCTCTGTCTCTACTCTGGCCATGTGAGATAGAGCCATGTCTGATGAATACGTCTTTGGTAAAGGAGAAGTCATGGTGGAAAAAAAAGCTTTCTTCCTTGACAAGTGAGAACGTGTGAGAGACAGCCATATTACTTCCTTCATCCAGCTTTTGCTTTGGATACTTAAAATGAAGAGGATGCTGATATCTCTAACAGCCAGCCTTTGCTGGACGTGGGATTCTGGGTTGACAGTTTTCCTCTAACACTCGAAAAATGCCATGGCACTTCCTTCTCACCTCCACAATTTCTGATGAAATGCCTTTTGTTGTTCTAACTTTCCCCTAGAGGTTAGGTATACTTTTGGCACTGTTTTTGACACTCTGCCTTTAGTTCTCAAGTCTGGTTATGCATCTTGTCACGGACTTTCCGCAAGTGCCATGGGTGAAAGCAATGAGGAGGGTGGACGACAGCACTAATGAGGTACTGCACAGGGAACTAGCTCAGCGGGCACACTACTCCAGCCTGTCACCATCAGCGATGCTACACCTGGGGCACTTGGTGACCTAGTGACTTCAAGCCTCTCCTTTGTAAAGGTTCATTTCCACTTTGACAATCATGAAATTGTTTTGTAGCGTAAAACGTTAAGGGTATGTGAATATCTTCTTCCCTAAAACGTTCCACATAATGGTTTTAGCATCCACCGATAAGCCTGGCCTGAACCTATTATTTTGTAGAATTAGAAAACACCATTAAACACCCCTATTATTTATTTCCATACTTTTAAGCTGGCATTCTTCTGCAGTAAGCTTTCCTTCACTGGAGATGAACTAAAGTCATTCTAAAAAGGCAGAACAAAAATATATTTCCCTTTAATTACCCATTTTCAGAACAAGATTTTGGTATAATATTCAGCTCCATTGTTAGCAAATAATTTTACTTTTCCCTTTTTGAGTATCAATACAGAAATTTACAGATTTACTCAATGTGTCATCAACCACAGTCATTTCCTATGTTCAAATTATCTCAGCTTAGCCTCTTGAATTGTTCTTGTTGGTCTCTGAGCACTTCGTAATACAGCACAAGATGTCTAGGCTTACTGTACATCCTCCTCCTCTGGACCTGACATTAGCCACTTCTCCAAGGGGTACTGGTTCCTTTTAATGAGATTTAGTATAATTTTATTTATTTTTGGCTGTCCTGGGTCATTGCCATGTCGGCTTTTCTCTAGTTGTAGCAAGCAGGGGCTACCCTCTAATTGTGATGTGTGGGCTTCTCGTTGTGGCGGCTTCTCCTGTTGCAGAGCGAGGGCTCTAGGGCACTCAGGCTTCAGTGGCTGTGGCTCCCGGGCTCTAGAGCAGAGGCTCAATAGTGTAGCACACAGGCTTAGTTGCTTGGTGGCTTGTGGGATCTTCCAGGACCAGGGATCAAAGCCATGTCTCCTCACTGGCAGTTGGATTATTTACTACTAATTCACCAGGGAAGCCCCTTTCAATGACATTTAGAGACCAAGCTTTGAATTCTAGTGGTGCCTATAGCTACTGGCGTTTCATTGCTTTTAGGCCCTTTGAATTACAGAAATAATACTATACATTAGAAGTAGTGTTATACATTTATATTTACATTCTATTTCCAGTTCAAACAGAACATTGATTTTTCTTAATTTTTTGGCATTATATTTGTATCTTTTTACTTTCACAATAAAAATCTCAGTTCCTAACTTATTTATTAAGTTTATCCTAAAATATACATAAAATAGTTTAAAAACTACATACTAGTTTAAGATTTCTTTGAAGTTTTGTTTTGTTTTATTCTGTTTTGGCTTTAAATGACAACCAAGGAGTACTATGTTCAAAAGTCACTTGAAACAATTCTTTCTTCTGTGTAGTTATAGTACTAACTTTTAAAAATTAAGTTCATTTGTTTTGTGATTTTGAATTTTAGTTTGCTTTTACCTCCTCTTTATTTTGGATATATAACAAATGTTAATGTTTAAAAGCTAAGACTACATAAAAAGGTACTCAAGAAAGGTCTGGCTTTCATTCCTCACTCCCTCATCCCAGGTAATAATTTTTATTACTGTTTTGTCCTTCCATCATTTCTTTCAACAAAATAAGCAAGTACATATTTCTAATTTTTTCCTTTATATCCTGGTTTGTTGTTGTTTTCTCGATAAGTTGGGTCTGACTCAGTGACTCCTTGGACTGTAGCACGCCAGCCTTCCCTGTCCTTCACTATCTCCCAGAGTTTGCTCAAACTCATGTCCATTGAGTTGGTGATGCCATCTGACCATCTCATCCTCTGCCACTCCCTTCTTTTGCCTTCAATCTTTCCCAGCATCAGGGTCTTTTCCAATGAGTTGGCTCTTCCCATCAGGTGGCCAAAGTATTGGAGCTTCAGCTTCAGTCCTTTCAGTGAATATTCAGGGTTAATTTCCTTTAGGATTGACTGGCTCAACCTCCTTGCTGTCCAAGGGACTCTCAAGAGTTCTCTCCAGAACCATAATTCAAAAGCATCAATTCTTTAGCACTCAGCTTTCTTTACAGTCCAATTCTCATTACCGGAAAAACCACAGCTTTGACTATATGGATTTTTGTCAGCAGAGATGGCTCTGCTTTTTAATATGATGTCTAGGTTGGTCATAAATTTCAGCCAAGGAGTAAGCGTCTAATTTCATGGCTGCAGTCACCATCCAGAGTGATCATGGAGCCCAAGAAAATAAAACCTGTCATTGTGTCCACTTTTCCCCCTTCTGTTTGCCATGAAGTGACGGGAACGGATGCCATGATCTTAGTTTTTAGAATGCTGTGTTTCAATCCTTGCTGTTTTCACTTATACCCTAGAAATCACTACACATTGGTACATAGAGATAACCATTGTTTGCTTTTTAGAGCACTACATGATATTCCACTGTGTGGGTGTTCCAGTTATACAACGAGGCCTCTGTTGATAGCCATCTGGGTTGTCTCCAATCTTCTGCTGTTACAAACAGTGCAGCAATGAATAACCCTATGCATGTGTTGTTTACTGGTGGAAGTTTATCTTCAGTGTAGATTCCTAACAGTGGAATTACTGGACAAAAGCAAATCTGTCTGCTTTCTCCCAAATCCCTGTTATGGAGCTGTATCATTTTAAAACTCCTACCAGCAGTGCATGAGGTGCCTGTTTCTCTACAATAAAGAATTTTCAAACCTTTAGTGTATGAGGGTAAGAACATTCTCATATATTTATAAGCCATTTTCATTTCCCTTGCCCTGTAAACTGTTTTTGTCGCATCCATTTCCCCCCCACCCCAAACAGGTTTTCCTCACTCCCTGGTCATAAGATCATCCACCTACGTTTCTTCCTAGTACTTGAAGGCTCTTATTTTTTAATGTTCAGATTTGGTCAACGTTGGCAGGTTGACCAGGGGCAGGAAATGTATCAAATAAGCTTGAAAAAAATCTCTTGGTGCCAGAAAATAAGGGGAAAAAATGATGGGGACATGTCAAAAGGACACAGAACCCAAACTGCAAGGGTTCCTACAGGCTAAAATTGGGACAATTTGAGCAACAAAATAAATGACAGATTATATAACCCATAAAAGAATCCATGAGCACATGCTGATATAAATGAGTGAAATGAATGAATGGGGGGGGGGGCAGGCAAAGCTCTTCCTTTCAGTAGAATCCAACTATTAAATGCAGACGAAATCAGAATTAAAAGAAAAAATCACCATTTGGCAACCAGCAAAGTAACTTGTTCCAAGCAAGAATCCTCAAGAGATGATAGAAAAAGAATAAGTTCAAGTAATTGTGAACAGATTAACCCATAGAGATACCTATCTTAGGCTGGGTTCTCCAGAATCAGCTGCTGAGACAGTCTGGGGTGCAAGAAACTCATGAGGGAACAATACATGTTAAAGG
Source organism: Aepyceros melampus (assembly GCA_006408695.1). NCBI lineage: Eukaryota > Metazoa > Chordata > Mammalia > Artiodactyla > Bovidae > Aepyceros > Aepyceros melampus. The sequence continues at coordinate 322,156 of SJXQ01007494.1, forward strand.
ACGTGAGGGAGGTCTCCCTGAGGGGCAGGCCTGTCCAAGCCTTGGACACAGGCAGGGAGCTCTCATGTCATCCATGGCCCAGGATGGCTGTGACCCTGGGTAAACCAAGTCATGCTCAAAGAGTTGACCGTACCCACCACAACTGACCAAGTCTTTCCTCAAAGAGGGATGTGTGGGGGTTGTCTGGGTCTACCAGAATGCTTACTCATTTGACTGCATTGGGTCTTAGCCTAGCATGCAGGACCTTTGTTATGGTACATAGGCTTTCTTTGTGGCACAGGGATTCTCAGGCTGTGGTGTGTGGGCCAAGTTGTTCCATAGTATGTGGGATCTTAGTTCTCTGAACAGGGGTCAAACCGGGGTCCCTGGAATTGAAAAGTGGACCTTTAGCCACTGGACCACCAGGGAAGTCCCCAGGAAGTCCCCCTTAATTACAAAGAAAAACTATACCTTTACAGGGAAACTTGGTGATACCACCTTAAGTGCTGACCAAAATAAACAGTCCCTAAGGTAGTACATGGAGAAGGCAATGGCACCCCACTCCAGTACTTGTCTGGAAAATCCCATGGACGGAGGAGCCTGGTAGGCTGCAGTCCATGGGGTTGCTAAGAGTCGGACACGACTGAGCGACTTCACTCTCACTTTTCACTTTCATGCATTGGAGAAGGAAATGGCAACCCACTCCAGTATTCTTGCCTGGAGAATCCCAGGGACTGGGGAGCCTGGTGCGCTGCTGTCTACGGATTCACAGAGTCAGACACGACTGAAGCGACTTAGCATAGCATAGCAGATAGTACAACCAATGACACAGCATTACTTTTGAGGTATTCAGGCTAAACACGTATACACGAGGAAATGTTAAACCTACCTAATCTGAGGGGCATTATACACAAGAAGCCTGTACTCTTAAAAAATGTCATGGTCATGAAACATAAAGCTAGACTGCAGATCAAAGGATGCTGCAGAGAGTTGACAGCTGACTGCAAAGTGTTAACTGGCCTGGCCTGTGGATCAGAACAAACGTTTCGTGGGACATGGGAAGTCCCAGTGAGGCTTACAGATCAAAGAGTAGCATTTTGTCATGCTTATTTCCTGATTCTGATAATTCTGATTATGTAAGAGAATGTTCTTTGCTAAAGACTGCATGTCTGTGTTCCCCAAAATTCCTATGTGAAATCTTGATGCCCAGTGTGAAGGTGTCTGAAAGTTAGGCCTTCGGGATGTGATTACTCAGGAATGGGATCTGTGTCCGACTGAGCGCGCCATCCCTCACTCCTTGCATCATGTTGATAAACAGTTGGCCAAACCAAGAAGTGCATTCTTACCAGACCCCTGCTGGCACCTTGATCCAGGACTTCTAGCCTCCATAAGCGTGAGAAATGTTTACAGGCGCCCAGTCTATGGTATCTTGTTATAGGGGCTTGAACAGACCAAGACATTCTTGTTCTTAGCACATTACACTGACATGCATTTATGTGTGTCTGCTAAGTCACTTCAGTCATGTCCGATTCTGCGACCCTATGGACTGCAGCCCACTAGGCTCCTCGGTCCATGGGATTCTCCAGGCAAGAATACTGGAGTGGGTTGCTGTGCCCTCATCCAGGGGACCTTCCCAACCTAGGGATTCAACCCTCGTCTCCTGCACTGAAGGTGGATTCTTTACCGCTGAGCCACTGGGAGGCCTCTAACACTGACATATTTACAAACAAAGGGACATGAGGTCTGCAACTTACTCTGAGATATTTCAGAGACAGAATAAATGATAAAGCATGTAGCAAAGGATAACCTTTAGGGAATCTGGATGAAGGATAAGGAATATTCTTTGTACTGTTTTTCACAAGGCTAAAATTGTTTTAAAATAAAAAGTGTACAATATAAAAAAAGAAAGAAAAAATAAGATTTTATCCATTTGTAGTTTATCTTGGAATACAGTGAGATACAGATCTAATTTTATCTCTTATCAAATATCTATCCAGTTGTCCACCTTCTCTTCTGTAATTTGAAGAGATGCTTCATTATAAATTTCTATAATTAACTATTTCTGGACTTTCTACTCGTTCCATTGTCTAGTATGTCTGTCCACACATCATACAACTGGAACACAATTTTTATAATAGACTTTATTTTTTAGAGACCTTTTAGGTTCATAGCAAAACTGAACAAAAAGTAGAGAGAGTTCTCATTTACACCCCCTGCTCTCAGTTTTAATTATAGACATTTGTGGCTTAACAGTCAGGTAAGGTATGGCCTCTTTATCAATATTCCAGGGGTTTCCTGGTTGTTCTTATTTCATTTTTCCATGTGACCTTTAGGATCAATTTGTCTAGTGCCAAAAAAAATTTTTAAAAACAACTTTGTTGGGACTGGAATTTAGACATTAACTTGGGGAGAACTGAAGTCGCTGTAATGCCAAGTTACTCTATTCATGAATGTGAAATATGAAATGTCTTTCCATTTGTTCAAGCCTACTTTTATGTTTTTCAGGAATGTTTACCTCCTATAGACCTGGCATTTTTCTTGAGTTTATTCTTAAGTATTTCATCTTTTTGATGTTTTTGGGAATGGAGACTTCTCTTTGACCATATTTTCAATTATTCATTATTGTGTATATAAACAAAGTATTGAGTATTGTTTGCTAATTTCATACCCTGCCATTTTACTCAATTCCTTTTATTTAGGTGTTCTGTTGTTACTGAGACCCTTGGCTTTTCAATGTATACTGTCAACTGTTTGCAGTAGCAATAGCTTTCTCTCTTCCTTTCCAGTGTCTGCTGTTTCTAATTATTCTCTCTTGATTGAATGTGGTAGCTGGTTTTGCCGATACAGTGTTACCAGCAATGGACATAGTGGTAAGTATTTACTGCTGGTTTTAGTGCAAACTGATTAAGGATTCTTGTGTGTGCAATTCTGTTTGAAAAGTATCCATTTACTCCTATTCTGTGTGTGTGTGTGTGTTTCTATTCAGGAATGGATAGCGGATTTTTAAACATCTTTTTGGCACCTACAGAATAATGGTTTTTCTTTCTAAGTCTATTAATACAATTTAGTAACACAGTAGAAGGAATCAGTAACTACCCTTCAGATCTACCGGTGACACCACTTCCTTCAGAGGCACCTGCCTCTTCAGTCTTCATCTCTCGCCACCCTCATCAGCACCAAGGGAGCTTTCCTGAATGTCAACAACTGCCCGAGTCTAAAAGGATTTAAACAGATGTTCCATGAAAGAATTCTAAGGCAAAAAGAATATAGAAAAATACTGGATTAAACAGTTGGATACTTAGTTACAGCAGACTTCTTAAAATGAGTAATGTGCAAGTGAGCAGTGTGGTAGTGAAGACAGAGACTGTTGTATAAAGTCCAAATGGATCTGACCATGTACATTTACCCATTTTTGAATTTCTAGCCTCAATACAGTACCGGGAACACTGCACGCATTCGATGTTTGTTACATTGTTGAACTAACACAAAGATGTTTCTAAGGTCAGGAGAGTGTGTGTATTTGACATTGTGGGCCATCTACTATGTGAATACATCCCAGTTCTTCCTCTTGCACTAGCAAGGCAAATAGCAGCAACACAGTCAATTCACTCATTCAATGCATCTACTGAGTACACATTACAGAGGGCCTGTGTTCGGTTCCGGAACATGACTCAGGAGAGAAACACAAATCACTGCACATCAAGGATTACTAAGTGCTATGAGGAAACACAGCAGGGTCAGGGAAGAGTGAAAGAGGAAGTACTGATTCCATGCTTTCCAGTTAGGAAAGCCACTTTGATGGGGGCTCTCTGAGTAGAAACCAAGATGAAGTTAGTATGTGGATGGGGAGGACAGCACTCCAGGCAGAAGGAACATCGGTAGAGTTCTCAGGTGGGACCATGCGAGGCCTGACCGATGCAAGGAGACTGCAGTGCTGAGGCAGAAGGAGTGAAGGAAGGGATTAGTGAGCAGCACCAGGGTCTCCCGGCCTACAGGGATCTCTGGATTTCATTAAGAGCGAGGGAGGAAGCTGCTGGAGCACAGAGGAGTGAGCATTTTGCCTCAAGCTTCATTGGCTCAGACGGTAAAGCATCTGTCTACAATGTGCGAGACTCGGGTTCAATTCCTGGGTTGGGAATATCCCCTGGAGAAGGAAATGGCAATTCACTCCAGTACTATTGCCTGGAAAATCCCATGAACAGAGGCGCCTGGTAGGCTACAGTCCATGGGGTTGCAAAGAGTAGGACACGACTGAGTGACCTCACTCAGAAGATTCACTGTGGCTTCTTGGAGAGTATGCAATATGGAGGGCAATGCACACAAGTACGTCCCACTGGCCACGGTCACGGCCCCTCGCTCCTTTCTCAATACTGACACCAGATGCACGCTGCTAACACCTTGGGGTGTTGGCACTAGGTCCTTCAGGTGCTGATGACAGGCTTTCCATGCAATTAGTTTAAGAAGCAGCCCTGAAGACTTCACTTTTAGTAAGCTCATGTTTGTTCAACTAGTATGTTAATAGAAACTATTTTTCCTATGACTCCGACTGGGTGAGCCAAAGTTCACATGAGTGAGTAGTAATGCAGCACTGGGAAGAGTGAGAGAACAGAGAGCAATCATGTTTTAAAAACAATTTTAATCCTCAAGACCCGTGGATCTGTCTCCTGTCTTCCTGAAACCGGAGTCACCGTTGCTCGTGACTCTTCCACTCATTTAGGTGTAGGCGCCCATCTGCTCAAGATGATGTGCTGCGTGTGTCAGCACATCTAAATCTGGCCAGCTGACAGGCTTACAGCAAAGTCTCAGGTGTTAATCCTCGTGAAGTCCCAGGTGGCACGGTGTGGAGGCCCCCGCTCCCAGACAACCAACCCCCACACTCACGCTCCCAACATGACCACAGCTCAAAGGAAAACAGGAACTTACTGTGCAATATCATCTTCAAATGCAGCAGTTAAAAAATCTGTGAGAATGTGCTCCTTCACTAACTTCAGGCTATGTGTGGGCTTGGGGGGGGGGCGGCGGCGGCAGGTGGGAGTGGTAAGGGGAAACGTCACTCTAAGAATTGCAAAACAAAAAACAAAACAACTTCCTGGCAGAAAAGGGAAGGCAAGAAAAAGTATGCCAGTGGCTATTTAAGTCTTCTCCCTAGCCCTAGTAACATCTGAGAGCCTCCTCTGCTGAGGACTTCCCCTGACAGTGGTAAGAGACACTACTCCCATTTTACAGCACAGGAGCAAACTCAGAGAGGCCAGGTAAGGTATTGAGCTCACTCAACAAGAAACATGGTATAGCAAGGAGGCCAGCCCGGCAGCTGGAGAACAGCTGAAAGCAAGAGTGGAGAGGAAGTTACACCACTGGGGAAGAGGCCACGGTCAGGAGTGTCACTGAGCGAGAGAGGAAGCCAGCCATGATTTTCATCAGAGGAGTGATGAGTCTGGTATCCATCTTAAAGGGCTCACTCTGGCCGCTTAGTGGAGGATACTTTCAGGGTGAGAGGACAGGGATGAAGTGAGGAGGGAGAGACACGATAAAAGGGTGTTGCTTTCCAGGTGGCACTAGAGGTAAACAACGTGCCTGCCAATGCAGGAGGTAAGAAACTTGGGATAGACCCCTGGGACGGGAAGATCCCCTGCAGGAGGGCATGGCAACCCACTCCAGTATTCTTGCCTAGAGAATTCCATAGACAGAGGAGCCTGGCGGGCCATAGTCCATGGGGTCACAAAGAATCGGACACAACTGAGTGACTAACACTTTCTGACTTACTTCACTCTGTATGACAGACTGTAGGTCCACCCACACCATCTACAAATGACCTTATTTCATTCCTTTTAGTGGCTGAACAATGTTCGACTGTATATATGTTCCACATTTTCTTTATCCATTCACCTGTCATTGGACATTTAGGTTGTTCCATATACTGCTATTGTAAATAGTGCTTCGATGAACACAGGGATACACATGTCCTTTTGAATTATGGTTTTCTCAGGGTGTATGCCTAGTGGTGGGATTGCTGGGTCACATAGTAGATCTAATTTTAGTTTCTTAAGGAACCTCCATACTGTTCTCCACAGTGGCTGTATCAATTTACATTCCCACCAACATGTAGGAGATTCCCTTTTTCTCCACACCCTCTCCAGCATTTGTTGTTTGTAGACTTTTTGATGATGACCATCTGACCAGTGTGAGCTGAGGGATTGAACCCACATCTCTTGCATTGGCAGGCAGATTCTTTACCACTGAACCACCAGGGAAGCACAGTTCTGATTTTTCATTTCTCTAATAATCAGCGATGTTGAGCATCTTTTGTCTGTTGGTCATCTGTATTTAAATCCTTTAACTCTTACCATCAGATATCTGTGCTTTTCACTTTTTAAAACAGTACAGTCATTTTGAATTCTTCCCAAATCCCCTTTATTGCACCACCAGTAGGGAATGAACAATTTCATCTCTAATGCTGAGGAGCCCATGGACCACCTGAGATTGAGGCTCCAGCTCTCACCCATCACTCCCACCATGTTCTACTGGTCACAGCAAGTATAAAGCCAGCCCAGGCTCACTGGTGGGCAAAGAGGCTCCATTTCTGGGGAGGAAGTGAGAATTACTGTGGCCATATTTTTCACAAGACTGAGATCATAGTGGCTTGAATACACCTGCAGTGGTAGTGGTGAGAAGCAACTGGATTGTGATACAGGTAATGACAACATTTGCTGATCAGTGGGATATAGAATGACTTTTCAACCAGGGAACTCAAAGGATGAAACTGCCATTTACTGAGCTAAGATATGAGGAATAGTTAGGGAGAGAGAAAAAAAACTCAAGAGTTTTATTTTAGTTGATAAGTCTGGTAAGTTTTCTTTTGGAAGATAAGTCGATAAGATATAACAACAGAGATGTCAAGTAGACAGATATTAGAGGCTGGAGTTTAGCACGCAAAGTCTTCTTGCCACAAAGTGGAAGTGACCAGAAGAGAAGGGAAGTTTTATCTACATGACTAGGGCATACTTTTGTTCTTCTGAACAGTCTGACCTGGTTTCTAAGTTGTCCAGCACCTCTTCCATATTTAACTTTTTAAGAATATAATTCCATTCAGTTGAGCACTATTTATTGAAAGTCTACTAATAACTAGATTCTCTAGTGGATACAAAGATGGACAGGAACTAATCATACTATAAATCTCAAAGGCAGGATTTTTAATATACTTAAACATAATAAAGTGCATGGTTTTCATTTATAGTCTAATTCAATGCATAAGTGATTTGTGGAGGCTTACTGGAAATATATTTTTAAATAAACTGAATTTTAGAAAAAGAAAAATACAAATTTGAATGTGAAGTAAGTAATAAAGGGAGAAATACTGATATACATTACAATGCAGATGAACCTCAAAAAATGTAATAGACACAAGACACAAAAGACCATTTACTGTTTGACTTCAATTATATGAGATGTCCAGAAAAAGCACACAGAGATGGAAAGGTGATTAGTGGTCACCTGGGATTGGATGGGAACAGAAATTAATCACAATGGACACAAGGGCTCTGACTGGGGTGATAAAAATGGATGGCTGTAATGACTGCATAACTTGGTTTAGTGAAGTGAGAATCGCTCAGTCATGTCTGACTCTTTGTCACCCCACAGACTACATAGTCCATAGAATTTTAGCCTTTCCCTTCTGTAGGGGATCTTCCCAACCTAGGGATTGAACCTAGGTCTCCTGCATTCCAGGCGGATTCTTTGCCAGCTGAGCCACAGGGAAGCCTAAGAATACTGGAGTGGGTAGCCTATCCCTTCTACAGGGGATCTTCCCGACCCAGGAATCAAACTGGGGTCTCCCACATTGCAGGCAGATTCTTTATCAACTGACCTATCAGGGAAGCATAACTTGGAAGTTGTCTGAAAAAAAATCACTGCGAATGAATAAAGTATTTTTGGCATTTTAAAAGTATTTATTTTTGGCTGTGTTGGTCTTAGTTGTGGCACGAGGGATCTTTCATTGCAGTGAGGGTCTCTCTAGTTGCTGTGCTTGGGCTCAGTTGCCCTGAGACGTATGGGATCCAGTTCCCTGACCAGGGATTGAACCCATGTCCCTTGCACTGAAAGGCAGATTCTTAACCACAGAAAGCTGAAACAAGTTATCACCAACTGACTTGAATTACAATAAATGTTAAAGGAAGCCCTCAGGCAGGTGAAAATGGCACCGGTTGGAAATCAGCCAGTTCGGTCACTCAGTCATGTTTGACTCTTTGTGACCCCATGGACTGCAGCACACCAGGCTTCCTTGTCCATCACCAACTCCCAGAGCTTGCTCAAACTCATGTCCATTGAGTCAGTGATGCCATCCAACCATTTTTCATCCTCTGTTCTCCCCTCCTCCTCCTGCCTTCAATCTTTCCCATCATCAGGGTCTTTTCCATTGAGCTGGCTCTTCCCATCAGGTGGCCAAAGCATTGGAGCTTCAGCATCAGTCCTTCCAATGAATATTCAGGACTGACTTCCTTTAGGATGGATTGGTTTGATCTCTGTGCAGTCCAAGGGACTCTCAAGAGTCTTCTCCAACACCACAGTTCAAAAGCATCAATTCTTCAGCACTCAGTTTTCTTTACAGTCTAACTCTCACATCCACACATGACTACTGGAAAAATCACAGCTTTGACCAGAAGTAGCTTTGTTGGCAAAGTAAAGTCTCTGCTTTTCAATATGCTGTCTAGGTTGGTCATAGCTTTTCTTCCAAGGAGTAAGCATCTTTTAATTTCATGGCTGCAGTCACCATCTGGAGTGATTTTGGAAACCCCTCTCCCCTCCAAATAAAGTCTCTCATTGTTTCCATTGCTTCCCCATCTATTTGTCATGAAATTATGGGACCGGATACCATGATCTTAGTTTTCTGAATGTTGAGTTTTAAGCCAACTTTTCCACTCTCCTCTTTGACTCTCATCAGGAGGCTCTGTAGTTCTTCTTCACTTTCTGCCATAAGGGTGGTGCCATTGCGTATCATGAGATTATTGATATTTCTCCTGGCAATCTTGATTCCAGCTTGTGCTTCATCCAGCCCAGCATTTTGCATGATATACTCTGCATATAAGTTAAGTAAGCAGGGTGACAATACACAGCCTTACTCAGAGGTTAAAGCGTCTACCTGTAGTGCGGGAGACCAGGGTTCGATCCCTGGGTTGGGAAGATCCTCTGGAGAAGGAAATGGCAACCCACTCCAGTACTCTTGCCTGGAAAATTCCATGGACTGAGGAGCCTGGTGGGCTACAGTCCATGGGGTTGCAAAGAGTCGGACACGACTGAGCGACTTCACCTTCACCTTCCTGATTTGGAACCAGTCTGTTGTTTCATGTTGTTAACTGTTGCTTCTTGACTTGCATACAGATTTCTCAGGAGGCAGGTAAGGTGGTCTGGTATTCCCAACTCTTGAAGAATTTTCCAGTTTGTTGTGAATCACACAGTCAAAGGCTTTGGCATAGTAGTCAATAACACAGAAGTAGGTATTTTACTGGAACTCTCTTGCTTTTTCAGCGATCCAACAGATGTTGGCAATTAGCTGATTCCTCTCCCTTTTCTTAATCCAGCTTGAACATCTGGATGTTCATGGTTCACGTATTGTTGAAGCCTGGCTTGGAGAATTTTGAGTGTTACTTTGCTAGCATATGAGATGAGCGCAGTTGTGGAGTAGTTTGAACATTCTTTGGCACTGCCTTTCTTTGGGATCAGAATGAAAACGGACCTTTTCCAGTCCTTTTCCAGTGGCCACTGCTGAGTTTTCCAAATGTGCTGGCATATTGAGTGCAGCACTTTCACAGCATCATCTTATAGGATTTCAAATAGCTCAACTGGAATTTCATCACCTCCACTAGCTTTGCTCATAGTGATGTTTTCTAATCCATGTGACTTTGCATTACAGGATGTCTGGCTCTAAGTGAGTGATCACACCATCGTGGTTATCTGGGTCATGATAATCTTTTTGGTATAGTTCTTCTGTGTATTCTTGCCACCTCTTCTTATATCTTCTGCTTTTGCTAGGTTCATAGTATTTCTGTCCTTTATTGTGCCCATCTTTGCATCAAATGTTCGCTTGGTATCTCTGCTTTTCTTGAAGAGATCTCTAGTCTTGCCCATTCTATTGTTTTCCTCTATTTCTTTGCACTGATCACTGAGGGAGGCTTTCTTATTTCTCCTTGCTCTTCTCTGGAACTCTGCATTGAAATGAGTATATCTTTCCTTCTCTCCTTTGCCTTTCGCTTCTCTTTTCTGTTATTTGTAAGGCCTCCTCAGACAACCATTTTGCATTTCTTTTTCTTGGGGATGGTCTTGATCCCTGACTCTTGTACAATATCACGGACCTTCATCCATAGTTCTTCAGGCACTCTTATCAGATCTAATCTCTTGAGTCTATTTGTCACTTCCACTGTATGACTCTAAGGGATTTGATTTAGGTCATACCTGAATGATTTAGTGGTTTTCCCTACTTTCTTAAAGTCTGAATAGTGCAAATAGGAGTTGGAAATACAGATCTATAAAAAAGAATGAGGTATACTAGAAATGGTAACTACATAATTAAACAGATAAGATTTGTTTACTTATTTAAATATTTTAGGACAGACTTTTTTAAAAAAACAGAAAGACTTAAAGTTACCCACATCAACAACCACATTAAAATGGTCAAAACAAGCCAATTAAAAGGCAGAGATTGTACAGCAAAGTGAGTACTGTTACATTTGAAAGATGCTATTAGAGTAAATTTTATTTTTAAAAAATATTTTATTATCTATTTGAACACATCAGGTCTTAGTTACGGCAAAGGGCATCTTTCATTGTGGCACATAGACTCTCGAGCTGAGGTGCGCGGGTTCCGGAGCATGTGGGCTCAGTAGTTGGACCACACAGGCTTGCTAGTTGTGGCACGTGGGCTTAGCTGCTCCACAGCATGTGAGATCTTAGTTCCCTGACCAGGGATCAAACCCACATCCCCTGAACAGCAAGGAAGATTCTTAACCACTGGACTGCCAGAAGTTCCCGAGAGTAATTTTAAAAGTTCCCATCACAGGGAAAACACAGTTATAAGTATGTAAAGTGACGAATGTTGACTAATCTTGTGATGACCACTTTGCAATATATGCGTATCTGAAATCATTATGCTGACACCTGAAATGAATGTTATATGTCAAATATATTTCAATTCAAAAACAGAAAAGGGCAAGTATTTTCAGACTAGGTTAAAAAAGCAAGACCCAGCGATATGCTGCTTATAAGAAATGAGTTTTAAGTATAAAGACTAAAGTAAACAGGTTAAATTAAAGTAAAAGGACATACCATGCTAATACTAATCAAAAAAACATCAATGGACACACTAATATCTGCCAAAGTAGATTTCAAAACAAACAATATCACCAGGAATAACTCATTTCATAATAACAAAGAGTCAATTCACAAAGAGAACACAACAATGCAAAATATCACATGTGCTAAATTACAGAGCTGCAAAATACATAAATACAAAAACTGAGAGAACTATGAGATAGACAATGAGAGAACTATGAGGAGAGACAAATCCAATTATTATTTTATACCTCTCTGAGTAATTAATCGTTATAATAGAAAATCAGCAGGAATACAGAAGATTTGAACCACACTATCAACCAACCTGCCTTAATTCACGTTTATGGAGCATTATGACATAATAGAATACCCAGCACAAACAGCAAAATTAACACTGCTGAATACAGAATACATTTTTATGAAATACACATGAAACACTTCCCAGACTGACCATGTTCTAGGCCATAAAGCAAGCCTGAATATATTTTTAAAGGACAAGTCATACAAGGTATGTTCCCTGACCACATGGAATTAAGTTTGAAATCAGTAAAAAAAAAAAAAAAAAAGAGAAAAAAATCCCCAAGTAACTGCAAACTACACGAACTTCACTTCTTATGAAGTGAAAACTGAAACCAGAAAATAATTTTAAGTGAATGAAAATGAAAATACAATATATCAACATTCATGGGATGTGAACAAAGCAGTATTTAGGGATAAGTATATGGGAATAACACCTAAAAAAGGGCTCAAATCACTTCAACTTTTAAATCCAGAAACTAGAAAAAGAACAAGTTAAATCCAAAGTGAAAGGGAAATATCAGATAAGAAATCAATGAAATAGAAAACAGAAAAAAAAAAAAAAAACAGAAAAATAAGTGAAATCAAAAGCTGGTTCTTTTGAAATCAATAGAACATGTTGGAATCAACTGTGTGGAGACAGTGTGCTCAATGTTGATGTTTAAGCTATTTATCTTGTCTCTGAAGAAATTACACAGGAGACATAGCAATTATTAGATATGTAGACCCAGAGGTTACAGTTCTATCCTACATATTCTCTCTGAAAAAAGGTAAAAAGAAATATCTGTCCTTGGACAAACCATATAGCTCTTCCAACTAATAGTTTTCTCAGAAGTAAAATAAAGAGACTGAATTAGGTCATCTCTAAAATCTCTTTAAACTCTCATATCCTCTAAACACCAAATAAGAGTTACACATCTACTGCTAACAGCTCCAAACAACCTGATACAGTCTAGGGAAGTGTATTAGCACTTCCCCCGCAAATAGCCAGCTTGACCAAACTGGAAAAGGTGGTCAATCCACGCACAGCTAACCCTGAATGCTCAAATATTAGCCTTGAGGGGAAACCAAAGAATTTCAGCTTATTTAAAATCAAGGACCAACATTACTACTCCATTGTTACTTCTCTGCTTACCACCACTGTGATGGCCATCTCAGATGCATCACTTATTACTCAAGTTTACCTGCAATATTATTCCTTCCACTACTTGTGTGTGTGTGTGTGTGTGTGTGTGTGTGTGTATGGAACTACAAAATTAAGAAGATACAGAAGATGGGCTGGAACAAGGGCTTCTCATAAACAATTTATTTTTTCAAATGCCCTTCAGTGGACCATGCCTTTTTACCATCTGAGATATTTAGCAAGCTTCAGCTGCTACCTTTCAGGAGAAAACTACTTTATATAAATAATTACAGGTAAGAATGAAATCTGCCGATTGTCTAGATCCGGATAGCAAGTACACTAGTCTTGTATAGTAGTTAAATATAAAAGCAGGTACTCTGGAGCCAAACCACTTGAGTTCCAGTTCTGGTTATGCCATTTACTAGTTGTATGACCCTGCACAAGTCACTTAACTTTTGTTATTATGAGGGCTAAAGTAATTAACACATGTTAAGATACAATTATCATCATTCTCTCCCATGTAGTTGGCTAAAGAACACTGAAACAGCATTTTAAGTAAAACTCACACTCGATTTAAAGCTTCTATAAAGTTAAACATTGGTATATCTCAGTAGGACAATCTGCGCTTATGAAAACACGGATTATACACAAGTGGTTTAAAGGACAGGTTCAATATGATAGTGTTTATGCTCCCATAAAGCCCAGTGACACTGCAGACACTCCCAAAGCTCTAGTTCAAGGCTGGTATCTTAGTAGAAAATGCAGGCTCTGTGTAAGACCTTTAATCCACTGAGTATTTGAAAATTCTGCCAAGCACTGGGCCTCAGTTGTTGCACAATGTTTTAACTTGAAGAAATGCTGAGGTGTGATCTCTAAGTGAAGTGAAGTCGCTCAGTCGTGTCCGACTCTTTGCGACCCCATGGACTGTAGCCTATCAGGCTCCTCCATTCATGGGATTTTCCAGGCAAGAGTGCTGGAGTGGATTGCCATTTCCTTCTTCAGGGGATCTTCTCGAGAATAGAACTCGGGTCTCCCGCATTGCGGGCAGACGCTTTACCGTGGGAGCCATCAGGGAAGTCCTGATGATCTCTAAAGGGTGGGTCTAAAGTCTTACTGATCTCCCATAAGGGCAAGCGCTTAGCCCCGCCCCAACTCCCCATTATGGACCAAACAATCACAGTTTCAGGGACCCTGGCTAGCTCACTAAATTTACATGCAGAGTGGAAAGATGTGGGTCACTTTTCTGCAGGTACTCAACAATCATGTGACCAACCAAAGGGCCTACTGCACAGTTTAATTTCCTCCATCTGTAGGTAGGGACATATACGCTCAGAGACACTAAGATAAAAGGAGGAAAGACGAAAAATTCCCTTTATCCCTACCAGTACACATTCATGTTCCTTTCATGTTTGATATCACCTTTTGATATTTTTGATAACTATAGGTTAAATGTGCCATTTCAACGTAAACCCACATTTTCAGGTAAAGTTTCAGAACCTTTACTTCAAAATCCCTATGGAATGGGGAGAGGGAGGGAATTATCTTCTGACAGAACTGAGTAAGACTGGTCCAATTTTTGGAATAAATGAATGCCTACCTCAGAGCACTAAGTGAGGGAAAGTCTCACCACAAGCTGATGAGAATCTTGTGATCATGATCACTTTCTGGAAGCAGCAGCTTTAAGAAACGCCTAAAGCTAGTCAGTTTTACAATGGATTCGAACGTCCTGTACGAGAAACATTTTGGTATCCAAAAGGACAAAACTAAACAAATCACATTCAACAGACGAACTCCACTACTGTTTGGTATGTATTTCACAACTAATTTATTATGGATCTACTTGCAGGAATTAAATGTTTCACAGGTACAAAACAACTTTCTTGAAAGTGCACATGTTTGTTTCAAAACCTTCCCTCAAACCTTCTGAGCCAAAGCGGTCTCTCCCTCGTAGGAATGCTGTTTTAACCCAGTCATTTCACGCGAGCTCGCTCGCGCGGGTCCGCATCTAGGCTTCGGAGCGGAGGGACGCCGCGGGTGCTGCGGCGTTCCCCCGTTCTCGCTGCCAGCACCCAGCCCGGTGCAGGGGCTCCCCTCGAAGTGCACCCCGAGGGCCCTCAGGCAGCTGTGCGCTCGCGACAGACTGGGTAGTTCTGGGGGACCCCGAGACCGGGGTCGCCAGCAGCGCGACGCCGCCGGCCCCGAGTTTCCGGGAAGGAGGCAGGAGCGGCAGGAGCTGCCGGCGGCTGAGCCAGGACATCGGGTCCGCACCCGCGGCGGCTCCGCCCGCGCCCAGGGCCCAGGCGGGAAGAGCCCTCGGAACCCCGGCGGAGGGCACGGCAACTCCGCGAACAGCCGGGCAGAGAGGCCGGGCCGGGGCGCCGCTCCCTCCACCTCAGAAGCCGGACACTGTCCCGAGACCCCCGGGCCGAAGTGGGCCCCGCGGCCGGGCTCGGGCGGACGCACACGCGGGCGTGCCGAGGCAGCGCCAGGGGAAGCTGAGGAGAGGCCGAGGGCTGCCCGCCCGGTACTCACACACGCACAGCTCCACCACGTACGCGTAGTAGGACCACACGACAACGAAGGTGATGAACAGCACAGGCACCCAGCCTACGGTGCGCTGGCAGCAGCGCCAGAGCGTACAGGGCGCCATGTTCCGCGGGCGGCCGTGGCACCCACCGGCCCGGGCTGGCGGGGCGCGCCAGGCCCCCGACAGCGTCGGCGGCGGTGGCTACTCGGGCGCTCCCGGCCGCTCAGCGCCCGGCTCGGCGCTCCGCCCCTGCCTCCGCCGCGACCCCTCCCCGCGCCGCGTCGCGCACGGCCCCGCCCCGCCCCTCATTGCGTCCGCTCCCGCCGCCGGGGCGTGGTCTGTCGAGCGGGCGGCGGAAGGGGCGGGGCAACATCGGCGGAAGTGAGTGGAAGGCGTTCGCGGCGCCTCCCGGCGGCAAGCTGGGCGGGAGCGGGCCTGGGGTTGCTCGCTGCAGCGGGACGGCCTCCGTCCAGACTGCGGCCTCAAGGACCCCGCGTGCGTCTCGATTCCGTACCCCCACACTTTGAAGTAATTTGCTCGTATTTCAGGCGGAAATAGTAGGTGCGTGTGATTTAGGGCGGCCCCGTGTAGTCAATCTGATTTGAAACCCCGATTTAAGGTTGAGTTGTGAACCGGGGGATAGCCCCCTCTCACCGCCCGAAGGCTCCTGAAATTTCCTGTTTATTTATAACTGGCGAGTACTGCTAAACAATAACTGTGGGCATAGACGCGCCTACAAGTATCACTGAAGGTTTCGGGAGAGACAAGATCCTGAAGTGAGTTGGCATAACCTTGGCCCGGGGATGGGCCTTATCGCCGAGAGAGGGGAGGTACTCGTCTCCACCTAGGGTGTGGACATTCTTCACTCCCGATAACGCAGTCCTTTCTTCAGCGGTTCAAGCAGATGGACAATGCCTGTTTGTCCCTGAGACTCATGTTCTGGTGCAGGTAAAGCAGCCAGATCATGTCCCAGCCAAGATGACTCCCCGGTACCCCAACTTGTGATTCCTCTTTCCCTGGGGATCGTGGCCTTCAGCAAAGCCTGGTGGACAACGGGCTGCTTCCCATCCTGGATCAGGGCCAGCTGCCTGAGGACCGCATCCACAGAGGTCCCCCCCAACCCCTCGCGTTGCTATTGCTGGCTAGCAACTCCAAAAAATGCCATTTGGGGTTCTGGTTCTGAGCTGAGGGCTGGGGAAGAGTAAGGGCAACTCAAGGCAGCTGTGAAACCATTAGAGGGGTCTATGAAAGCCATGGAGCTGTAAATGTGAAAAATTAAAGAAGAAAAAACCCACAAACTCATACGTTGTAGGAAGGAGGACCCTTTGCAGGGCCTGAAAGTGGGCTCTTGTCTAACACTGGGAATTGAATTGTCGGAGGAAACACACGTGCTTACAAAGCTAGAGGCTTTATCGGAGGGGAATAGGAGGGTAGGGGAACCCAGGAGGACTGTTCTGCCACTGGCTTGCAGTCTCAGGTTTTATGGTGATGGGATTAGTTTTTGGCCAGTCATTCTGACTCAGGGTCCTTCCTAGGTTGAAGAATTGAAGAAAGACTTTTAAGTCCTTGAAACCTAGACATAGAGTAGTGGAACTATCAAATATTTAGAATAAAGAGAAAAATCTAGGATTTTTCAGATTCCAGAGATAGAAATCAAATTACCAAAGGAACACTAATCAGACTGGCACCTGACTTCCTCTCAGTTCACTCGCTCTGTCCTGTCGGGCTGTGACCCCGTGGACTGTAGCACTCCAGGCCTCCCTGTCCATCACCAACTCCCAGAGCTTGCTCTAACTCATGTCCATCAAGTCAGTGATGCCATCCAACCATCTCATCCTGTCATTCCCTTCTCCTGCCTTCAACCTTTTCCAGCATCAGGGTCTTTTTCAATGGTCAGTTCTTCCCACCGGGTGACCAAAGTATTGGTGCTTCAGCATCAGTCCTTCTAATGAATATACAGGACTGATTCCTTTAGGATAGACTGGTTGGATCTCCTTGCAGTCCAAGGGACTCTCAAGAGTCTTCTCCAACACCATAGTTCAAAAACATCAATTCTTTGGTGCTCAGCTTTCTTTATGATCCAACTCTCACATCTGTATGTGACTACCTCTTACCAATAACTGATCCCAAAAGACAACAAAGTAGTATTTTCAGTGCTGATAGAAAGTAATATCCTTCAATTTTATAGCCAGATAAATGGTCATTTACAGGCAAAGTGAAAAGGCAAATGGTGGAATGGGAGAAAGATTTACATGTATATCTAAGGGATTGCTATGCTGAAAGTGTAAAGAACCTCTACAATCCAACACCACCACCACCCAACAACTCTGTTTAAAAATGGGCAAAGGATTTAAATAGACATTTCCCCCAAAAAACATGCCAATGACCAATAACCATATGAAAAGATGCTCAACCTCACTGATTAAAGTGCAGTGGAAGTGTTGAGTTGCTCAGTCCTGTCTGACTGTGACCCCGTGGACTGTAGCCTGCCAGGCTCCTCTGGCATGGGATTCTTCAGGCAGGAATACTGGAGTGGACTGCCATTCCCTTCTCCAGGGAATCTTCCCAACCCAGAGATTGAACACCAGGTCTTCCACATTGCAGGCAGATTCTTTGCAATCTGAGCCACCAGGAAATGCAAGTCAAAAGTAAAATGAGAACACATCACCACCATTAGGATGGCTACTACAAAACAAGAACAGCCACAAAGCAGAAAATAAGAAGTGTTGAGGATATGGAGAAATTGGGAACTCATGTGTTGCTGGTAGGAATATAGAATGGTGTGACTGCTGTGGAAAATTATGGCAGTTCCCCCCGCAAATTAACCATAGCATTATCACATGATCCAGCAATTCTACCTCTGGTACATAACCAAAAGGAATGAAAGCAGAAACTCCCACAGGTATTTGTACATCATGTTTACTGCAGCATTATTCCCAGCTGTCAAAAGGAAGCAATCCAAGTGTCCATTGTCAGATAATGGATAAGCAAAATGTGATGTGTATATACAGTGGAATACTATTCAGCCTTAAGAAGGAAGGAAATCTTGTCACAGTTTACAACATGGATGAATCTTAAAGATACTAAATAAAATAAGCCAATCATAAAAGACAAAAACAGTAAGTTACAGTCTTCCATTCATATCCAGGGCTTCCCCAGTGGCTCAGTGTTAAAGCATCTGCGGGCAATGCAGGAGACACAAGATGAGACTTTGATCTCTGGGTTGGGAAATTCTGGAGGAGAAAATGACAAGTCACCCCAGTATTCTTGCCTGGAAAATCCCGTGGACAGAGGAGCCTGGAGAGTTACAGTCCACCGGGTCACAGAGTTGGATGTGATTGAGTAACTAAGCATTGACTTCATATCCAAGGGTCCTCTGCATCTGAGGATTCAACCGACCATGTACTGTAGTACCATAAGATTTACAGTTGACAGATACCACATATAAGTGGACATGTGCAATTCACAGCTGTTGTTGGAGGGTCAACTGTACTGTACAACTACACTTCTAAGAAGTATGCATAGTAGTCAGATTTGTAGAGACAGAAGGTAGAATGATGGTTACCAGGTGGATGTGAGAGGGCAGGTGAGCAGAGGAGCTGGGAGTTGTTTCAGGTAACAGAGCCCTCATCTGTGGCTGGAGGCCCACTTTCTTGGTTCACTGTCCTGTGGGTTACTCACATGGCTGGTGAGTCCTGGGCCTGCATTGTCCCTCCTGCTTCCTGTCTGCTCTCCCCTCCCCTCCCCTCCCCGCCCAGTCGTGGCCTTCCATAATCCATCTGCAGTTAGTTCCTTCCTTTATTCACTCTCTGCGTAAGGCTCTGTCCTGAGCCTGGGGAACAGACAACACCTTTTGGCCCATGTGCAGCTTTTGTTCTTTCTGGTATTCTGTTTGCCTCTATCCTGGGGTTGGAGGAAACCTAAGAAAATCAGATAATCTGTGCAAACCATTACAGTATTTAGTAAAGTCTCCTGGGGGAGGTCCTTTGAGGCTATGCAAATATCCTGCTTCTCTGAAGTTTCTCCCACTAATTGGAGCATCCATCAGTGGACCTTGGCTGCACCAGGCCGTTTTCTTTGCTGCATAGTTGACTAATGATCTGTTTGTTGACTAATGAGATGCAGCCAAGAAGGGAGTTCAGAGGTTTAGCTGTCAAGGTGGGATGACAGAGTCCTGACTCTGATGACTGCAGGAGTTTCTGGTTTGGTTAGATCTGTGTTTAGACATCTGGAATCTGTCCCCAGAAAGTGTCCTGGCCACTGGTTCTAGGATCAGTCCAAGAACGTGTTACTGATTGCATTTAAACTGGGAAAGCCTGGGCTTTGGCTGCTGTCACTGGGAACACTGATAGACTCCCCACCAGAAAAGAGGAGGTTTTTAGGAAAAATTACACAGCTGTACAGTCTCCATGGCTGTGATCTCTCTGTGAATGCTTTGGATTGAGAACTGACAAGTTTCTGCTAAACAAAGGCAGACTGGACACACATTCCAGGCAGGAGAGGGGCACGTGCCAAGCTCTTGAGAGTATGTGTGTGGGGTCAGCATTTGAGACTGCCCTGGAGGTCATGAAACACATGTTAAACCCCCGTGTAATATACTCAGGGCCTTTCCTCTGTAGGATTATTTAAAGACAGTTTCCCCAGTCTGCTGATGCCGAAAGCTCAGCTTCTCTGTATACTAGTGCCAAATGGAATCTCAGACAGTTTTGGATGAAGTAGAAAAGAAGAGCTTTATTGCTTTGCCAAGCAAAGAGGGCCACAGCAGACTCCTACCCTCAAAACCATATGTCCCAACTTGGAGAAGATAGAGGTCTTATGGCAGTTTTTCAAAGAGGGCATGATCAGCTTGTGGACTGTCTTCTGATGGATCAGCCTTCAAGTCCAGGTGGTCTGGGGTCTATGTGAGCTGCATACCATGGTTAATTGTTAACTTCTCCCACTTGGAGTGGGTTTCAGTACTGCTGCTGCCAAGTTGCTTCAGTCGTGTCCGACTCTGTGCGACCCCATAGACGGCAGCCCACCAGGCTCCCCCATCCCTGGGATTCTCCAGGCAAGAACACTGGAGTGGGTTCAGTAGCTGCAGAATAGCTCAAAGATGCTGTTGTATGTTATCTGTTCATGGGGAAATAGGACCTTGCCTCAAGGCTGCTCTTGACTGTTTCTGCCTGGTCTCTGCATCCCCTCCCTTCCCTAATGAACAACTGCTTGAGTCTGCCCCTTGGAACTCAGGAAAGGGCATGGAAGCTGAATGAAGGCTCCTTGATTACAGGAATAATCAAAGGGGTGGGCGACACAAAGGCCTTGTGCCAAGGAGCCCCGCATTCAACTATAAACTTTCTGAAGGTGGGACTAAGTTTCTTTTGCTTCCAAGTGAGCCCAGCACATAGCAGGCACAGAAGAGGCACTGAATCATATTGACTGAATATTTGAATGACAAGTAGCTTGGAATTAGTGGTGTCCATGGAGATGAAGGTTCTATCCTTGGGTGGGAAAGATCCAATGGAGGAAGGTATGGTAACCCTCTCTAGTATTCTTGCCTGGGAAATCCCATGGACAGAGCCTGGAGGGATATAGTCCTTGGGGTCGCAGAGTCAGTCAGACATGGCTGAAGTGACTGAGCATGCACACGTTTTCCCGTTTTCTCAAAATTCTAACTCTAGTATAGCACAGACTGCCATATACAGCAGTGACAGTCTTAGTGTTATTAGAATAGTTAAAGCTTATTTATATTATGACATGAAGAAACATGTGCAGACCAGCCTAGGGATTGAACCATGAAACACTAGAAAGGATAGACTGACTTGGGCAGAGTGGGAAAAAGATGGGTTGTAGTGTCAGCGACTGTGGATTACAGCCCCAGCTTCCTCACTTGTCAGTTGAGTAATACTGTGGGACTTCTCCAAGTTCTCTGAGACTCAAGTTTCTTGTCTCTCCTGGTGAGAGGGTTAGATGACATTTTATATACATAGGTGTATGGACAGTATAAATGTAGTATATGTAAAAATATGTAGTATGTACTTCTATGTATACATGAACTTATATCCTGTGTGTAAATAATCTAGTGTGAATATTATCTAAGTTTGTCTTCTGTGTCTATAGTTCCTGGCATACGGTCATTTTATGTCAGGAGCCACTTTAAATATATCAAGAGAGAAAACATAATACAAGGACACACATCGAACAGCCACAGGAACTGAGGTCCCACAGAGCAAGCACTTGCAGGAAGAGCTCCCTCGCTGAGGCAGGGACACACAAAGAGGAGCAGGGAGTTAGGGTCCAGAAGGTTGAAGGCAAGGCCCGGGCTGCCCAGGGAGGGGCACCGGCCAGCAGTGCTGGCTCTGCAGGAGGACTCAAGGAGTCAGTTCTGGGAGCACGAGAACGTTCACAACAGCCAAAACAGCACAAGATTGGTACCAAGGGCTGCCACGCTGCTGGCTGGGGTCTGGGGACACTGTCAGGACAGCAGCAGATGGAGCAGGGCCTGTCCAGCATCACAAGGCAGTGTGTGTGTGCCGGAGAACTGGAACAGAAGTAATAGCTTAGCAACTAGCAAAATCACTGAACTTAATCGGGTGCATTCATGATGGTAAGCGCTACTGGGAACTCCATGGTGCAATCGAACACAACTGATTTATCCACTTTTGTGGTGTGGCATGTTCAAGCTACTTCCAGATTTGCATGATTTGAAATGATTGATGCTGCAGTGAAAATTCCTTCAATTCTGTCTGGATTGAAAAATGTTGTTATTGGGGAGAGCTTGTATGATACTCTATAAACCATAAAGGAGTTATTTATAAACACCATTTCTCCCAAGACTGAATGTCTAAATAAATGTAAATCCAGACATCATAAGCAAAGTATCAACATAAGCAAAGCAACAACATAAGCAAAGTATCTGCTCCCATTTCATCCTCTCAGAAAGCTAGCTCACCCACAGGAGGACCGGTGCCTGGGAGAGGGCGTGGGACAGTGCAGGCTCGGCCGAGGTTTGGTCCTGATGCTCTGGGGACATAACCCACCCAACTACGTTACCTGGAGATTGTGCAAATTAACTTCATCACTGGACACAACCACAGACTGCAAGTGACGGTTACCATGGTAGCACCTGTGTTCATTTCCCTAGGAGCTGCTAAATGTTTAAAGTATGTCTGCACAGAGCCTCCTACCTTGCTACTTCAACAAGTCAGTCATTTTTGAAATGTTCTATGATTTTACGGGTATTTCTGTTGTTTTTTCTGTTAAGGATCATGCTTGGTGTGCAAGGAAGATGAAGTATTTTGGAAAAGCGAGAGTGCCATCTTGTGGAGCATCCACGCTGCAGTGCTTTTAATTTAAAGAAGCTGGGGAGTTCTCCCTGCAGCTCATCTGGACCCACGTTCTGTAGGCAGGGGGATGGACTGGTGTCGATCTGCTCCACCTTCTGAGGACAAGAGGTTTCCCTTACACACACAGCTAACCCCTTGTCTACCCTGGGTTGCCTTCGTCTCCTGTCTCCTCTTCACATCCAACCCTGACTTTACTGTTTGCTGTGTACCTCCCTCAGGAAGAGCTGGGAAATTTCTTTAAAAACCCACATAACCATTACAATTCAGTGAGAAATACCTTTGGCTTAGGAGTATTTACATTAAAAAAAAAAAAACAACGTTGTTTTAGGTGAAGGTGAAGTCGCTCAGTTGTGTCCGACTCTTTGCGACCCCATAGACTGTAGCCTATCAGGCTCCTCCGTCCATGGGATTTTCCAGGCAAGAGTGCTGGAGTGGATTGCCATTTCCTTCTCCAGGGGATCTTCCCGACCCAGGGATCGAACCTGGGTCTCCCGCATTGCGGGCAGACGCTTTTACTGTCTGAGCCACCAGGGAACAACACATATAACAAAAGGGCTGAAGGTGACGTGAGTGGTAAAGAACCCTCCTGCCAATGCAGGAGACCTAAGAGACGCAGCCTCGATCCCTGGGTTGGGAAGATCCCCTGAAGAAGGAAATAGCAGCCCACTCCGGTATTCCTGCCTGGAGAATCCCATGGACGAGGAGCCTGGTGGGCTACAGTCCATGGGGTTGCAAAGAGTCAGACACGACTTAGTGATGGACCAACCAATCAACAACATAAAATGCACCTCAGTAATTTATCTTTATAAATACTTTATAGTTTCCAGGTGGAATACTGAGATTTACGTATTACTTTGAAGACAACTAATTTACAGCTCATTTGAAATAAAATATACAGGAAGTCTGAGACATAAGGGACAGGTAGGAAACCTGAAATGCTGTCACTTAATCTACCTCCAGGAGCTTTGGGGCTCACAGGTTGATCTGACCTTGAGTCAGTTTAGACACTGCATGACCAGGCTGTCCATCTTACCAAAGTCAAAGCCTTTAATCCTGGGCCTTCTGACAGATGTCAACGTCTCTTTTTGTTAAAGAATACTTTTTTCTTTTTACGAAGTTCTGCAATGAAATCTTACTAAGAAATGACTGAACCAGAAAGCAATACAAGGCATCTTTATATTACAAATGAAATCAGTGAAGACTTAGGAGGATAAACATCTAGCATTCTAAGAAATGCCCGATTCTGATTGCTCAGAGCGACAGAATTCCCACACTCTCTTTTTTCTATTAAAGATCTTTTCCTGCTTGTTTCCAGACTTCTTTCACTCCTTTAATGCTTTCTTTCTTCACACATTTCCAGTATTCTTGTATGCCGAGATGCTGCGGCACCTGTCAACCAAAATGAAAACTCAGGGTCAGTGTCTGCAACCTTCAGCCTCGTCGTCTCCATGTACTTGTGGTGCCTGTCCCCACCCACCTCCAGAAAGGCCTGGAAGTGATGACACAGAAAGTGCCTGCAGCACAGGTGAAAGCCAAAGGGAAAAGGTGAGATGTGAAGTGAGGCAAGGGTGGCCTCAGGGGAACCACAGAATGGAGTTTCCTTCCCAAGAAGGGAACAAAGACTAGTGACTTTCATATGTTGGTTTTAAAATGAAATTATTTCATAATGTTTTCTTTTCACAATACTTTATGTTTCTGTTTTTCTGGTGAACTTCACTTAGTACATAGAATAAAAACAGTAAACCTAACCTTGGCTAAAATTAAAAAAGAAAGAAACCAAGGTCACCATATTCTTAATGAGAAGCCTTAGAAGAAATAACTCATACAAGTACTTTGTGGTTACTATTTATCTCAGTTAAATGAGAAAGCAAAGGTATAAAACACTTGGCTCCTTGTGCCCAGAGAGCGCAGCACTGCTGGAGACCGACCACTGGAAGCGGCAGTTGGTTTCAGATTATATTTATGGCTTTTTCTGCTCACTGACTTGAAGCTCTTCTCTTCAGTATGTTTTTGAGAAACGGCAAAGAGGCCGCGGGCTATGTTACAAGTTAACTGGAAAAGCTGGTTTAATTTCTACGAGTGTGATTATTAACTATGAGGTGCTGCCTGTAAATCACTAGTAGAAATCATATCTGTTTATTTTCTATAAATAATGTTTGTAGCAGGAAGATCAATATGCTCTTCTCAGTTGTAAACAAATAGCACTGTTGATGTGAGTTCACCACAGTCTCTCCTGTTCTCACTCCTGCCTCCTCTGGACTAAATTCCTACTTAGCCCCTGGACCCTTGTCTTCCAACTTGCCGACGTTTCAACCTGCTTTCACGAGTGTTTCTAGCAGATTCAAATCTAAACAAAATTCTAAGTTTGATCTGTCCCTCAGTTATAGACTAATATGTGCATCTGAGTGAATCATGTTAATAGTGAACATTTACTTCAAGTGTTTCAGTCACTACATTAAGTATCATAATAATTCTCTCTAGTAGATTGTATTGGTTCCTTGTTGTACAGATGAGGAATCTGAGGGTCAGAAGAATTATGTAGCTTTGCAAGATCTGGAAGTTAAATAGGGCTGGAGCTTGGGTCTTGTATCTAACTACAACATCCAAATTTTAATTTGAAATCATGGCTCCTGATTCAGATTTTTTTAAAAAAGAAAATAAAAATGGTGGATCCCATCTGTAGGAGATACTTTTGTTGTAATTACTGCTTATAATCTCTTTACAAATGTTGAAAATTCCATTTAGACTATACATTAGATCAAATTCTAGGTTTAGTTCCGTTCATTTAACTACATATAAACATGCAATTTAAAGACTCAAAATCTGTTACCCATAAACCTCGATGCATCCTGTTTTTTAACACCCCAAGAAACTCTTCATGACTCAGACACTCATCACCATCTAAATCAAAGATCTTGAAGACGGTGTCCAGAATATTGTTGGACAGCTCCTGTCCTGTTGCTACTTTGACTGCTCTCTTGAACTCCGCTGAAGGGAGAAAATACAAAAACTCATCAACCACAGAAAATAGTCTAAGTCTAAATTTTTATTATTTGAGAAGTAAAAACAACTCTCTGTATTTATCATTTGGGAAGTAAAACAACACAAATACTCATTAAGAATGTGTTCAAATAATAAATCTGGCTGAGAAACGTCAGTAGGCTATTTTAATCTAATCAGTGTTTAGAATATTCATTTAAATACTTCCTTCTTCTCAGGGAGAAAAATAAGCAAATTTAATTAAAAAAAAAAAGCAAAATTAATTGTTAATAAATTGTTCGGTAAATGATTGTAAATCTAGAATAACCACACTGGATTAACTGAAAGGCCAATCAATTGTTTTTCTTGTAAGTGGTCCCTGGACTGATATCAATCAGTTAAAGAACAGGGTGTCAGTATTCATAGATAATAAAAATTCAGTGACTCACATAACTTACCTAGTCTGACAGGACGATGAGCTAAACTAAACATCTGCATGGCAATAGTGAAGTCTTCCAAGTGGGTTGCAAAATGACAGAATGACTTGAATTCTTCCAAACTAATGTTCTAAAAGAACAACAAAGTGAGTTTTTATTACAATTTTGTAAATTTATTCAACAATGTTATGACTATAACTGTGAGTCCTCTTTTCTATCATGAAGTCTATGAATGTAGTCTATCGAATTCTGGGATGGACCCAACTGAGCACAAATGTGTGGACTTTATAGAGATTAGGAGGATCCCTCAGATTAAGTGCAGGGCTCTGGATGTGCCTGTGCAGATTGACACGGTGAGAACATGAGTGCAAGGTAGGGGGGCATGTGTCACAGGCCTGCTGTCTCCCCTCAAAGGTCCTGAGTGAATTAAACACTCTGCACATCTATGTTCATCGGGTACTTGTGGATTTCTCGTGTCCCTGCTGTCTCTGCTCCAGTGTCTGAGGGGCTGCCAGGTGACCTGATGCTGAGGGGCAATTCTCAGTGGGTCTTCCGACCTTCTCACATCTTGTAGACAGAGGCCCAGCCACTATTCTACTCCAGGGTCTTTCCAGGATATCTGCATAGTGAACAGCCTGGAGCAGACGCAGTTGTCTCCCTCAGAGCAGAGGCGACAGCACTTACTGTACCTCATGAAGGATTTGGGCTCCTTGGCTGTGGCGCAAACCCACCTCATGGGCCCTGGGGGATAGATGTGGTGCCTGGGCGGCCTCCACACTACAGA
Organism: Aepyceros melampus; assembly: GCA_006408695.1. NCBI lineage: Eukaryota > Metazoa > Chordata > Mammalia > Artiodactyla > Bovidae > Aepyceros > Aepyceros melampus. The sequence goes on from SJXQ01007494.1 coordinate 348,929, forward strand.
CAATAACCTTCTCTGGCTCAGATAGCAGGTTTGGGTCTTCTGTTGGCACCCAGGAAGTGACACAGGCTAACTGGCAGAGACAAAATCTCGGCCCCATTAGTAATTAACACATTGCTATCTGAGATCCCATTTTCTTCATTAAATACAGTAGAATGCCAGACCCTTCCGGGGTCTTGATTTTTAAAGATCTCATTATATAAATTAAAGAAATTGGTCTATTATTGTGATGCCAGTAATTCCTCCATTTTGTTAATTTTTCCTTTTGATTTTGATAATTGAGGGGAGTGAGGAAGGCAATAGATTTCTATAATTTAATCAATTTCAACAGAAGGCTTTTAGGTTTTACTTAGTATGTATACCCACTCTTAGAGATTGTTTCCAAGTTTTCTCCCATACTTATTCAGTTTTCTCTTTAACTTTAGTTCTTTGATTCACCTCAAGTTTATTTCTGAGTCATGAGGGAGTTAGAAGTCGCCTTCATTTTCTCCCTCAGATACCCACTGAATTACCTCAGTTCTGTTTATTCACAGTTTTTTTATGCAACCAATTTATAATCTGAGTTTACACATACTGAATTTCTGTATTTGATCTATCTCTGACTTTATTTTCTGTTCAACTGATTTGTCAAATTCATTGTCAGTCACACTGTTTTAGTTCTGATGTTTGGTGCTGTATTTTAATATCTCAGCTTTCTTTTTTAAAAAGACTTAATGTTTTTTAAGAGCAGTTTTGGGTTCACAGCAAAATTATAAGGAAGGTGCAGAGGTTTCCCTGTCCCTTAGCCCCCTCAGCAGTGTCACACAGACTTGTGGCTTGTCTGGCTCCCTCCCAAGAATCCGAGACTGTTTTATGGATGTCGGTTGGTGGGCACGGTACCTGGTACTCCTCTGAGCCCTGTGTACTCAGGACCACACAGCTCTGCCTCCCTTCAGTTAGCTAGGGCCTTCAGACCATCAGTCCAGCCAGTAGCTCAGTGTGACATCTCCAGGCCTAAACATTTATTTGCTGGAACGTGGTTCACTCCTTTCTTTTCTGGATGGTTTCTAGCAGATGGTGGTGCTCCTTGGGGGCAGAGCCTTGGAGAGTCTGGTCCCCAAGCAAGGATGTGGGCAGTTCTATCCCCGGCCCACCATGGACGAGCAGCATGCCTGAGAAGGTTGCTCTCCTGTGTCAGCTGCCGGGTGTCCAGGGCTGATGTATTGGTGCAGCAAATCAAGGTCGTGCAGACTTACTTGACACTATACTTAGGGGTTATTTAAGGGACAACTGCCATGTTTGTAATACTAAGAGGTTCTGTTCAAAGCAGGGGATGTCTCTATTGTTAGATGAGTTATTTCTTCTATCCAAGGTTTAAAGGTTTTTCTATATATTTCTTGTTAAATATATTTCTAATTGTTATGTATCTCTATTGTAATTATAAATGAAACCATTGTATTTCATTATATCTTCCCTCATCACAGAGATAGCTTTAAAAAAATTATATAGAAACACAACCCCATGTCAAAAAAAATTTTTTTTGAATAAAGTGAAAAAAACAAAACAATCATTTGAGGGTCCTCTGGTAGCTAAGATTCCATGTTCCCATTGCAGGGGGCCTAGGATTGATCCCAGTCTGGGAACTAAGTTCCACATGTCACAACTAAAGATTCCATATGCGGCAACTAAGACCTGCCACAGCCAAATAAATAAATAAAAATAAATATTTTTTTAAAAAATCACTTGAAATCTTACCACTGTTCATTAATCATTACTAGCAGTTTGGCAATCATCATTTCATGCATCATATAATTACATAACAGAGTCACTCAGTCTTGATTAATTTGGAAGCTACTTTACGGAATTCTATCAATGTCTAACTTATCATTTCATCTTCATTACAAGCATTATAAAAAGGTACACCAACCTCTCCTGCTGACAGTTTCTCTCTCACATTTTTCCAATAAACATCTTTATTTTCAGTGTTAGTGAAAAAAAGGAGCCACTCTGCAAAGTCTTCTTTTCTCATGAAACTCAAACCTTTTGAGAACTGAAGGAACTCCATTTCTTGGACTTCCGCCTGTAAGTTTTCCATAAACCTAAATGTTGGAATACGAGATGGACATCAGGACTTGTGGTTTCACCTTAGTGCTGTAACTAAGCGTGCACCCACTCAGGAGCATGGGCACCCTGAGCAGTATCTCATGAGTTTCAATATATTGCAGGTTTCCAACCGTTTTTCTATCAGATCACACTTAGCAAACTGTCGAATTCAGTTGTTGGAACTCAGGTTTGTCTAAATCAGATACTTTTTCAAAATACAATACTGTTTCTTAAAATGAGAATATTAATATCTATACTAATACCATAATTAGCTACCACAACAGTGTCTCTTGGTATCACCTTCCTTGTCTTTCCTGGAGATGTACAAGCTGTATGTCTTTATGAAACAGTATCCTTCATCAGATAGGCTGTAAGGAGGAGGCTGAGACAAAGGGCAGAAAAGGCAACATCTTTCTAAAGAAGATGTTCCATAGAAACATCATAGGCCTATAGAAACAAAACTAAAAGCTCCACACTCACATGAAGAGCTTCTTGTAGAATTTCTAGGATTAATTTGGGCAGGTAAAAAAGTATATGTTTATAATATATTACCATACACATATATAAAACATACATGAGAGCTATTTTCTGTTATTACTTTACAACTTATGAAAAATTTTAAAGGCTTAAATTTTAAAGATTACTGAATTCTAACTCAGTACACCCATAATTTTAACTTTATGGTACCCTACTCCATCCAACAGACAAGTTCCTGAGAAACTGCATTTAAGCATTCTGTTTATTACATCTTTTTTAAAAACTGCATAATGGTGTAACAAATTTCACAGGGCCCACTACTTACAGAAACTCTAATTCAAAAAGTTTAAAGAATTCTAAGTGAAATTATTTCCTTTAAACAATCACCAAGCCCAACGATTTTATCTCCTAACTGTGTCTTGTCTCTCACAGGATCCCTCCTTTGCTGTTACCCTTGTCCTGCCAGAGTAAGCCCATCTGACTAGCACCTTCCATGGTCCCCTTCAGGGCCTCCCTCATGGGCCTAACTCAAGCCCCAGGCCTCAGGGCCTCCACCCTCACCTCTACCCTTCCCTTTTATTTCTACCAGACCCGGCCTCTCTGATTCCTGCACAAGGCACATGTTCTCATGCCTCTGTGTCCTTCCTTGCTGTTCTCTGTCCCTAGGTCCCTCCCTGCACAAACCATTTCTATCTGGTTAACTGATGTATTTTGAATGTAGTAACTTTAGTTTACACTTCATAGGTTCTGCTCTCAGAGATACTATAGAGACCCACACACAGTATCTGGTCTTATGGTATGCAGTTCTGGGACATAAATACATGTATTCAGTTGTTTCTTTACTTCTTAGCTATAAAATTCCCCTAAATGAACATATATATTTGCATTTACCTTCGAAATTCTTTATAATGAAGTTTCCTTTCTCCTCTTTTTCCAAAGAAACGTATCTGAAGTGTTGTGTTAATTTCAGGTTCTTGTACCATTTGTTCCTATAAAACAATGATAGAATAATTTGAAGTAAATTATAACCAAGAACAGAAATGGATCCTGGAGCTAGAACAACACCTACAAAAGATTTCTATAACAACAACTACAACAAGTGCCTAACATAGATGCAACCCTCCGTCCATCACTCGACACTAACACTGTTCCGTATCCCTTGTGCTCGAGAGGAGAACACCCACGGCTAAACACTGAGAGCACTCGGGAGGTCTCCGCAGAGAACAAGCTCTAGACCAGGCCACCAAGAGAGCTTACAGCAGTAAGATTAGTTATTTCAGAATGTGCCCCCTGGGCACTTTCTAATGAAGCAGGACTGAGAGAATTAAAGCAGGGATCTGGAACCTTTTGCAGGATGCTAGAAATCTGAAAAACACTAGCTTTTCCTAATTACAAGGTCCCCAGGTGAGGAGTCCATTTAAGACAGTGAGAAGCAGGTTCAGAGACTTCCTCCTTCACAATGTCAATAAAACAAAAAAAATCAGAATGGCTAAAAAGATGATCAGCAGCAACTAAACAACAAAGAGGGTACACATTTAAACCAAATCATTTGAAAAAGAACAGCTAGAGAAAGACAGGCTGGATACAGGTGTTTCCCAATCCTGCCCCCACTGCCCAGAATCAGTGGCAGGCAGGTGACTGTTGTGTGGGAGTGGGAGAACTCATGAGAACCTGGGCTATAGAAGGGCAGGCAGCTGGTATGGGGGCTGGGGCAGAGGATGGGCCAGCTCCCGCGACTTCATATCTTCGGGCACCATTCAGCTGAGGGATAGTCAGGACCCAGAGAGAAAAATGTGCTTGGAGGGCGAACAGGGCTGTGGTCCAGGGCTTTAAATGGGAACCCAGGAGAGCGAGCGCTACAGGACAGGGGTCACAACCCCACACCTGCAGCTCAGAGCCAGAAAGGTAACTGGGTTCAGACAGGGTAGGCACAAGGACAAGTTCACCAATGCTCCGCCAGGCAGAGAGTCAGCCAGCCACGCAAGCGCTGGGCCTGTCTTCCAGCCCAGTGTGCACTGTCCCCATGGCAGAGACCCCACGATGCAGGCCACTAGGTGCCCTTGGCTCCCAGGGTTGGCCCAGGGGAAGGGGCAGCAGGTGCTGAGAAGAGCCTAAAGCGGGACATAGACCAGGGTCACTGGAGGGGGGTTCTGCCCTGCACACATAGTCTGGGTGAATCTTCTGAGCTCTGGATCATGTGAATATGGCAAATCTATTTAAAATACTTAGAAAAATTAAGTTACTGCTAATTTTCACAACTATCTGGCAATCCTTATTTGAATAAATGGGATGGAGAAGCTACTCTAACAACATCTGCTTGGAAATACTCAATTTATTTGCAAGTACCTGGCATTCCGTTTCATCGGTTATTGCTGTCTTCAAGTCGTCCTGTTTACTTATGATCTTCTGCAGCTAGGAAGAGGGCAAACAGGAATTCAGGTGCAGGTCTACTGGATTTTTAAAAACAACCTAAAAGACAGATGCTAAGTTTCTATTATGAAATGTATACTAGTTATTTGTTAAATAATAAATTATTTTTGCCTTATGATTCCTAATAGTTTTTTCCCCTTAGATCATACAAGAATCAAAGATGAAAATGGATATGCAAGTATTATGTTTATTACAATTTGGATCATCTTTTCTCCTAAGAAAGCTGGCTCACTTAATTCAGTCTAAAAGCGTCACATTAAGGTATAAAAACATGATTATCCTCATCTCCATGAAAATTTTTATTCTCTTCTCTTCCTATCTCCTCTATCTTTTCTCTATCTCCTCTCTTCTTTTTCTCTTTTTAATTTTTATTTTTTAGTTTGTTTTGCTTTACAATACTGTATTCATTTTGCTATACATTGACATGAATCAGCCACGAGTATACATGTACTCCCAATCCTCTCTTCTTTTTCTTTCTCTGATGCTTCATGGACACATTTCAAGTACCCAGCTCTTAAAAAAGCTATTCATATCCTATAAATGTTCTTCCCTTGTTTCTTAATGCATTTATAAAGCATTAAAACAATTTAAAGGCCTACATCTTTCTACTAATTATGAAACTATCAATAGTACCTTAAGACTGAATACATTAAAAAAAACCTGGCTACCTTTCAGAATCATTTGTACCAATTCTCACATGGAAAGCAAATTAAAAAAAAAGAATAAAAAAAAATTAAATGTAGACAAAATCTCATACTATGGATCCAAATCAATTAGGAGACAAACCTTGGCCCATTTTTTCCTAGGCTTTTTCTTTGTTAGTATTGAAAAATGCTGCCACTAAATTGCAGAATATCTCAAATGCAGCTGCTTCTATGAGATTTGTTTTAGGCATATGGTGTATCTCTAGTTCTCTAAAGCCCTCAAACTTTTCAACATTCTCCCCTCCTCTCCCTCCCCCCAACTTATTTCAGGGAATAAAGCTGAAAAACTTTTGTTTTATCCTTTATTTTTAAATTGACAACTGACATACTGTCAAGTTCAATACCCAAACATTTCTTGCTTTGTTTCCCACACCTCCTAAGGTCTTCATTATGGCTTTCCTGATACCTCAGTTGGTAAAGAATCCATCTGCAAGGCAGGAGACCCCGGTTCGATTTCTGGGTTGGGAAGATCCCCTGGAGAAGGGAAAGGCTACCCACTCCAGTATTCTGGCCTGAAGTATCCCATGGACTGTATAGTCTATGGGGTCACAAAGAGTCAGACACAACGTTCCCTTCCACTTTTTCATGGAGAATTTCAGACACAGCAGAGACTCCTGTAACAACCCAACATACATGCATTATGCAGCCTTCACAGTTAGCTGCATCCAGCCATTCCTGGTCCAGCTGCACTTCTCCTACCCACTCCCTGCCACACCCACCCCACCCTTTGCCCTATCCCACATCCTGAAGATAATCTCTTAGGCGCTTTCCCAGAAGCTTCTGGTTTCAGTTTTCATGTTTACATGTGTATCTCAAGTACATTTTTGTGTATGGTGTGAGGGAGGGGTTGTGGTTAATGGTTTCCATGTATATATCCTATCCATTTGTTCTACTGTCATCTGTTGAAAAGACTGCTTTTCCCATTAACTGATCTGGTGTCTTTACTGCAAATCAAGTGATCATGTAAGTGTGGACTCTACGCTCCACTGTCAACCTGTCCATCCTTTGGGCAATGTCATAGTGTTGGTGCACTGTTGCTCTGAAGTATCTTAAAGTCAAGTGGAGAGAGTCATCGGATTTATTTTTGATGTGGGTCATGACCGCAGAGGACTAGGTGCTGCTCAAACGACTGTTCTAAGTGCTGGAACACAGTGGTCATGGACAGAGAGTATCCTTGCTCTCACTGAGCTTAAGTTCTAATGGGCTAGAGGTAACCAACAAGCGAATGAACAAACAGGAGAATTTTAGACAGTGTCAAGTGCTGTGACCAGAATAATCGGAGATATTGGACAGGGGCTTCTATTAAGACTGGCTTCTTCTGGAGAGTTCTCTATGAGGACAGGGCATCTGGGTGGAGCTCTGAGTAACTAGCTATGAAAGGAATGGGGCAAGGCCCTCTAGGGAGAGGAAGAACAGTTTCTGGTAGAAACAGAGGTGCTTTGTTAGATTAAAAAAAAAAAAAAAAGTTTTTTTTTTTTTTAACATTAGTGGTAAAAAAAGCCAGGAGGACACATTCAAACACACATTCTGAAAGTCTAAGAAAATGCAGCCAAAATGACCAATTTCATACTGATCCATATTTTCAATTTCAGGCTGAAAATGAAGAAAAGTGTAACATATAGGTCAATTTAACTTATTTTTGCTTTCAGGATGGATCATGAGAATTTAAATTCTGGAATAAGAACACTATTCCAGAATCAAGAAGAGTGAATTCTACTGAAGGTCTTTGCATTTAATAATATCTCGAGCAGGAATATGTAGCATTCTAAAATGATAAGCTCACTGCATTAAAAGCACAGCCCTTCCCACCAGTGTGGGAGAAATGTGAAGTCAGGGAACTACCTAAGGAGAAATTTACACTAGTAAACAGACTTGTCATCAACCTATTGTTTAAAGAAATAGCACTAAAATCCTGACACTCATCCCAATAAGCAGATACACCATCTATCAAGGCAAAAGACTAAACTGCTTTACTATTACCAGCTTTGATCACTGGTGGTGGTGTTTGTTACTATCTGACAGAGTGGACACTGGCTATACTGGCTTATATAAGAGTGGCTATTTTACTCACTCTTGGGATGAAGATGTGAACAATACACCAACTAACACAGACAGGAGATCAGGATGGTAATAAGATAAGGGTGTACCACATCACACACAAGTCATAAAGTAAGAATTTTATATTTTGGGACATTTTCACAAGACTTTATACGAATCTATTACTTTCCATCTGCTGTTCCAAGTCAGTCTGTTATATTTAAGTTTAGGGTATTAAAGTAATTTTCATTACTTTTCTAGCACTTATTGGGAAGAGCAACAAGTAAAATTCACTGGAGAAACATTCAGATAAGTTGTAAGAAGGAACAAACACACAAAATCCTGCCTTTTAATCTCTGCTTTTCGGACCTGGAAAGAGTTGTTGGTTCTTTCATTAAAATTTCAAGCAGAAGATGCTATATACCTAGGCTTCCTAATATAATGATCATGGAAATGAAATAATTATTCAAATAATTAATGTAAACATAGTTTTTTCTCCTTTACACTGTTTAAGTCAACAAACTATCATGCTCCATGGGTTATCAAGTTTAGTGTTTTATTCCTGAGATCAGCACAAAGAACCTTTTATGGGCTTAGAAGGTTGAGCTTTATAAACTGAAAAAAAAAAAAAACAAAAACAAAAAAATCAGTGATGTATTCTAGCATAATTCTTTTTCTTGTTTTCTTAATTCATGGAAATGCTAAGAATTTCCCAAACATCTAAGAAAAAAATGTAGTGTTCAGAAAATGGTTCTGTAAATTTAGAGTGTTCAACTATTATGTTAAAAAAAAGTACCTGGGGAAAAAAAAAAGTACTTGAAAAGCTTTCAAGGTGAGTGTGCTCAAGATGAGATATGGTGATACAAGCAACTGGATGCTTCAAACAGGTGCAGCCGGGATCCCTCAGGAAATCCCTGTAATAAGAGCCCATCCACAGGCTTTTCAAATTTACTAAAATAATTGATTTTATGTATAAGAAACTCTCAAAGATTAGAAACAAAGGCTATAGCAAGAAAGACCTTAAGCAGGGAATGCATGATAAATCAGTTGGGATCCTGTAAAAATTAGGTTTACAAATATTTAACATCTTTAGAAGCCATGTGGGAGAGGGTGTACAGTAGGTGAATAAAGTGAATGCCATGAATGTGTGAGTGAGCAGGCAGTGAAGCCGAAGGTGAATGGCTCCACGTTTCAGTCGCACATGCAGCCAGTTTCAGTAGCTGCTCAGTTATTTTAAAAAGTCTATTAACCTGGGGAATCATTTGAAAAAATAAAGATACCAACATAACAGATACTTCAGTAACAAACATCCATTTTAGAATCAAAGATAAGTAGATAAGTAAAAAATTGTTCTTACATCCCACCAAAATAAAGAAAAATAAAACCTTAACCCTTAATGAAGAATATGAGGGAAAATGAAAAAACCACAATAGGTATAAATTGGTGCAAATTTTACTTGTCTACATCCATTTTAGAACCTTTTCTTCAGAGTGAAGCCAATGATTGAAATTGTTATTCCTGTTTATAAAAGATAATTTATCATCTGTAGTTTTTAGTTTCATTTTCATTAAAGTGCAGCAAAAATACAAAGAAAACCAGGTGAAATTAATATCTCAGAATTATGACTTTATCATGTATTCCACATAAAAATCAAGGTACTTTACATTCCTTTCTTTTTTCTTCACAATCCAGTGTGTATTTTACACTACAAGACATTCAGGTAATATAGTCATAGGAAATACAGGCACACCTTGTTTTATTGTGCTTTGTTGATTTTGTGTTTTTTACAAATTGAAGATTTGTGGCAACTCTGCATTGTCAGATGATAGCTAGCATTTATTAGCAACAAAATATGTTTAAATTAAGGCATGTGAATTTTTCTTCGAGATATAATGCTATTCCACGCTTAACAGACCACAGTATAATTTCCACCTTCCCTAAAAAACTGAAACATTTGTGTGACTTGTTTTATTTTACTGAGATGGTCTGGCCCACAACCCACAATTTCTCCAAAACCCACAATTTCTCCGGGGTGTACCTGTACTTGATCTGCATTTAGTTTCATATAAAAGCAAATAAAAAGTAAATATAGGTAAAAATTAAAAAGTAGATTCACATACCCAAGCTGTTTCAAACATAGTTGAGAATCTGCCAATACCTGAAGTGAATGTCAGTTTTTCAATGTAAGTTTTAAATGAACTAAAACTTAGAAACTCAGGTTTCTTAGTCACAGTTGTTATTTCAAGGGTTTAACAGTCCCATGTGCTACTGGCTACCTAAACTGAATGTAAATTTAGACTCCCACTTTTATATATAATTTCAACAAGCTTTGTTCTCTCTCTTCCTAGTACACTGGAGACTAGAAGAAAAGCACAGATGAAAGAGCTATTTTCTCCATAAAGTGCTCCTCTAGATGAACACCGAGCTCTGCCTGGCACATTCCCCACTGTTTACGTGCACTGACGCACTTCTGAATGTTACTGCCAACTTCCTTGGAGTGGAATGAGATTTACTGCTGCCATGTAACAGAGTTATGTATTGAGAAACATCATTTAAGCATATTTTCAGCTTTTCAATTACAAGCCTGCACAAATTCCTAGAAAATTCGCACCAATTTATACCTATTGTGGCTTTTTCATTTTCCCTCATATTCTTCATGAAGGTTTAAGGTTTTATATTTCTTACTCTGTTTTTTGGTGGGATGTAACAACTTTTTACTTATCTACGAAGCCCTTTCTGTTGTATTATCATTTGTTGAAATCATAAAAATAAAAGCCTACAAAATGCAGGCGCTTCAGCTCATTCCCCTTCCAGAATCTTATCCCCTGTTCTGTAACTATTTCCTCAAGGGTGTATTACAGAAATTTTAGTATTTTTGAATGTATATAGAATTTTTTAACACTTCATATGTTGGCAGTGGATATAATCTTCATCTTAATAGAAATGTAGAATTACCACACAAGCCTTCAGGTGTTTTATGATAAACTAAAAATAACTAGAACCTACTTACCTTAAAAAATTCCTTTTTCTCAACCATCTCATCACCATCTGCATCCAGCATTTTAAATGCAACATGAAACCAGAATGGGGTTCTACAAATGAAAAATGAATCATCACATAAACGTTGGTATATGTGCTGCTAAAGTGAGCACGTCATTACATACATGTTAGTGGAATGCAAGTATCTGAAGATCTACAGGTCCTCAAACTTGAAACAAGCCACCAGAAACACCACAAGTAAGTACCTAAAGTACCAGTCCCTTCTCAGGATGGATGACAATTCTCAAAGGCTGGTATGTGTCCATGGTGCACTATTCTGCTGTTAAGTGTTCTGTACTTCAAAAGCAAAATCCAATTGAGAACTTCATTTATTTCTTCAGCTCTGCTAGAGGCTTTCCTGTGTTCTTATATATCTTGGCTATTTTCACACTGATTGACATTTGTGCCATGTGCTCAGTATTGTCTGACTGTTTGCGACCCTGTGGACTGTAGCCTGCCAGGCTCCTCTGTCCATGGAATTCTAAACGCGAGTATACTGGAGTGGGTTGCCGTTTCCTCCTCCAGGGGATCTTCCTAAGCCAGGATCAAACCCACATCTTGATTACTACTCTTTATTTCCCTTTCTCAGAGGAGGGATTTGTAAGAACTATTTTGAAATATTTTAGACTTACAGAAATACTGCAAAGCTGGTCCAGGGAGCTCTCAGGGGCCCTTCACCCCGCTTCCTCTAAAGTTAGCATCTTATGTAACCAGAGGATATTTGTGAAAACTAAGAAATTCACGCTGGTGTAGCATTTTTAAACTAAACTACAGACTTTATTTGGATTTCATGTTTTTTCTATTCTAGGATCAAACACAATAAAGCCTGCTGCATTTAGCTGCTATGTCCCCTTATCTCCTCTGAGCTCAGAAAGTTTCCTAATATTTCCTTGATTTTCACGACCTTGGCAGTTAGAGGAGAGTTACTGGTCAGAGATTCTGCAGAATGTCAGAGGAGGCATGTTTCATATTCCTACAAGAAGGCTGCATCTGATTCTGAGACAGCAGTGGGCGGATAACCTCACAGCAGTGCCGCCTTGCAGGCACAGAAACTGCGGCACCATGACATCCTTAAAGATAGAAAAGTGAATCCAAATCTCCCGCACCGGGAGAGAGGATTCACATGATCGATAAGCAAAACTGGGGCACTTACTGGTGAGAATCGTGAGCAGGAAGAGATACTCAGTGTAGGAAATCAGCCCTGAAAGGGAGAAACCACCAACATCAGATAATCAGCTTTAGATGGTTTAGGAGTAACCAAACACATGCTCCTTGGAGCCTCCACCCGATCAAAACACACACACATTTTTACTTTAAACTACCTCTTTCCTACAGTGGAAAGTTTTCTTAAGAGAGTCAAATACAGTGAAGTGAAGTGAAGTCGCATAGTCATGTCCAACTCTTTGTGACCCCGTGGACTGTAGCCCACCAGGCTCTTCCCTCCATGGGATTCTCCCTCCAGGCAAGAATACTGGAGTGGGTTGCCATTTCCTTCTCCAGGGGATCTTCCCAACCTAGGGGTCAAACCCAGGTCTCCTGCACTGCAGGCAGACGCTTTAACCTCTGCGCAACCGAGGTTTATTAGGTCACTGTTACTAGGAACGAGGGGAATGGTCACTGGCCAACAGGTAAATGTGTCCACTGGAGGTTTCACCTGTATGTCACTTTGTGTAATTTCTACTTTTACTATTAATAGCATTTCAAGTGAAGCAAATTCACAAATTCAGGAGAATGCCAGAGATTTCAATACACCAGAAGTCAAACTATGTTTTTGAAATGAACAAACTAATCTCTACAGCCGTAACTTCATTTTCATCCATAGGCTCTCCCTCACCGTTTTTCCCCTTCAGTTTCAGCTTAATTGCTGAAGAAACCTGGTCCTTTTCCTATAAAGTTTAAGTGTCTAGAAGACTTTGTGAACTGCATCTTTTTGGTGTCATTTCACATGTTTCTCTAATGTCTGTATTCTCGACAAATGTATTCAGATCCAGAGCTGAGCTGAGATTCAAGTTTGGCAGAAATTCTTTGGCAGAATTCTATACAGTGCTGTGTACTTTCACCAGGAGGCCAGATGTTTACAGGCAAACTAAAGGCAAATGTTTACAGGAAATACTAAAAGCCACCAAGAGACACAGACAGTAAGAGTTATACAGGATTTAAACAAAAGGTGAAGTTGTTTCCAGAGTTGAGATGATGGGAGAGTTACAGAGGAAGCAGTTCCAATGGTGGCCTTTGAACGACGGGTAGACCTGAACGCTAGGGTGAGGGAAGTGGAGGCGTGTGTGCAGGGGAGATGCAGCTGAAGTGAGCCGGGAGAACTGAGGGCTTGTCTTCAAGTGTGTGCCTGCCGAAGAGTCCCCAGGAAATGCAGCGGTGGCTGGGTGGCTTGGAGATGAGGAAGGAAGTGGGTTGAGGATGACCAGTCCGGCACATCCTGCTGTGAAGGGGGACTGTCCCCGAGGGCTCCAGAGAGCACAGCTGACGCAGGGCGAAAGCCGTGTAGAACAAGGTGGCTGAGGGTCTGACCACTCAGGTGGTCCACTGCTTCAGTTCATAGGCAACTTCAGTTATATATTTTAAATGCTCTTAATGACTTATAGGTTTTTACATCACCAACTTTTCTGACGTTTTTATTCTGAAGCAGGTGTACTTCCCTTTAATAAAAAAGCCCACAGTAAGGCTCCAGGTATTTTTTCCTAAAAACATTCAGTGTTTACATGAATGGAGAATAAATTAAGTGTGTTTTGTCATATCTCATACCTGAGAGAAATGCTCTAATCTTAGTTGAAGGATCAAAGTATTCCATCCCTTGGCAGCCTCAAAAAAAGTGAACAGTGTTTTGTCCCCCCCCCCCCCCCGATTTTCAAAGGAATACAGCAATGTGAAAAAACGACCAGACTGATGGACTGAGCTGGGCTTGGTGCCAAAGGGGAACCTCAGCTTTCTTTTCTCGAGACACAGGTATGTGTCCTGTGTTTGGTGGGGAGGGGGCTTTTTGAAAAAGAAACTTCCAGAGTCTTTCTTTGAAATACTGACTTAAATAAAATGCTTGAATAAACACAGTTGAGACAGTGTAAAAACAGCAGCCTACACTCTCAAGACAGATTTAGACAACACAGCTCTCCAACAGAATTCTAAGCTGCCTCTGAAAATGCTTTTAAGGAAAACTGACACTTCTGAATATTTATAGGAGAAACAGTTTAATATATGTTTGTTATACATATACATATACATATACATATAACTGAATGGTAAAATAAATGCTGTTAAATGGCAATGTTTCAAAACTGCATGTCAAATAGAAATTTTAAATAATTTACATTAAAAAATTTATTAAAGAATCTTTAAGAGCCACTAGTCTCAAGAGGTGATTAAGTTATATTAGTTACCATGCCTCCCTACAAACATTTTAAATTTGGAATCATTGAAAAATACGACCTGCTACTGAAAGCAATTTTGAGAACCCAAAGAGAAATTACTATGTGAATCATAGGAACATATTTGTATCTTACAATATAACCTTATAATTTATATTCAATATATCCCTGAGGATGGCATTATGTTAAGAATTCTGCTCAGTTTTAAAAAATACATAATAATTATAATTTATAATTTACTTTTCTTTATAATAATGCCTGGAGGTGGACTATTTTCTTACTTCAAAAAACTGTAGTATACTAGCAAAAGTACATTATCTTTTGCTAGTTACAGTATAATAAACATTTTGATAGCTTATTTAGGTGGTAAAATAGAATATTTCAAATTGCTCCAAATGTAGCTAAATTTTACATTCTGATTTTCAATGACTTCATTCGTATCAACAAAGGGGTATATCTGGAAAAAAGTGTATCTGTTGAATCTTTCCTATAAAATGTTCAGTGCTTTTTCTTTAAGTTGGAATGTACATTTCAACTCATGTATTTCAGAAAACAACAACAACAAAAAAAACTAAAGTCCTTCTCTCACGACTTTTTCTTGTTTTGTTTCCTGTTAGCTTCTCTAAGAGATGGGAGAGGAGAGGATGAATTCAATCAATATTTAGGAGGCTAAATTGGAAAGAGGTCTGTTTGACTGCCTATGAAGGATGGGAGGATAAAGAGAAAGAGCTCAAAGCTGTTTCTAGGTTCCATGAGAAGCACTAACGGCCAGGAGTGAAAGTAGCTCAGTCATGTCTCTCTCTTTGTGACCCCACGGACTGTAGCATGCCAGGCTCCTCTGTCCATGGAATTCTCCAGGCAAGAATGCTGGAGTGGGTGGCCATTCCCTTCTCCAGAGGATATTCCCAATCTAGGGACTGAAGCCAGGTCTCCCGCACTGCAGGCAAATTCTTTACTGTCTGAGCCACCAGGGAAGGCAACGGTCAACAGAGCCTGGGGTAAGGGCACTCACTCCTGGAGAAGTGGCATTTGGCGAAGGCAGTAGTTCTCACCAGGCCTGTTCATGCTCCTTCCCATTCCTCACCACCATGCGGCTCTGCTTATCTTCTTTGTCGCCAGCCAGTTCTATTCCTTACTGTTGGCTGTTTTTAGGACACCCCCGCGTGGATGGCAGGAAGTGAGGTTTCTGTGCCTCCGGCCACTGCCCAGTGCACCTCCTCTCCCACTCTGACGTGAGTGCTGTTATCCTATTCTACCATCACCTAGCCTCTCCCACCCCTTAAAGCCCCTCAGCTCCCTCCACCCAGAAGGCTTTCTCACAACATCCCAACCACACCTCACTGCTCTCAGGACAGGCCCAGGCTCCCTCCCTCACCCCCGGCATGGGTCAGGTCTGCTCACTCTGGCTCATGGCCAGCTGCCCTCACGACCACAACCCACTTGCCAAACAGCCTCTGTCCTCTGCTGATACACCTGCAGCTGGTCTTTCTTCCCCCTTCCTGACTCAACCCACCGCACGCCCTGCTTCCACCAAAATGCTGCTGTGGATGCTCCGAAATCCCCCTCCTCAGGAATGCCTTCGGCTGAGCCCTGATGCACCTGAGAGCTGGTCCTCTGCTAAGGACAGTGGCAGGCCCACCCTGCATGGAATGAGAGCTGGTCCTCCGCCAAGAAGGACCACCCCCCCACCTCTGCCCACTCCACAGAACTCCACACACCCAGAGAGGCCCCTAGTCCCTTCATTCAACACAGAGCAAGGCCCCCTTGGCCTCCAACCCCC